>BLSH010314485.1:107522-136477 GCA_018402905.1 Glandirana rugosa | reverse complement strand
GTAACGACCAAATTTTTTTTTTTAAACTTTTTATTTTTGTGCAAGAAATGCACCGTTGGCCGCAAATGTAGTATTTAGAATTTTTTTTTTTAAACCAGCAATGTAGACACACTTTTTAATTTTTAATTTTTTTTTTTCTCATTCGATTTTTATTGAGTATGTATGCACGTATAGAAAGAAAAGAGGTTGCATTTCCATTATGAATGAGGTACATATGTCATGTATAACATTTGATGGATAAAGAAATAAACACATTCACAATGTTAATATCTAATAAGGACTATGTCGTAGTCCGTATTTTCTTGAACCTTTAAACTAATTCACTCCTATTCAGGGTGTTTACCTATTCTGTTAGTGTCACTCCTTTTCCCCACTCCGCCGCCCCTTATAGGGATCCTGCTGCGACGGGGGGGATATTGTGTCGTTATGACTTAATTATACTTAGCAAGTGCAGAAGTGGTTGGTGTGGGCATGTGTCCTATCACGGCGTTCATGCTGTATCTAGTTAAGGCACAGATGGAACTGACACTTCGTTGAGCCATGACAACCAGGGTGTCCATCTATCTATCTACTATCCTTGGATATGTTACTTTGTTGGTTGCCGATGAGAGTTCATAGGAAGAATGTAAGCTGATTAGTTCTAGTGTATCTTCAAAGCTGGGGATTGTCGTAGATTTCCACAACCTAGTGATATTTAATTTTGCTGCGAGGAGCATGTGTGTCACAATATTCCTATGTTTAGGGGGAATATCCCGATTGTTAAATTTAATAAGGCTAGTCTAGGGGACTGAGTAATGTTGTGTTTCGTTATGTTGTCAAGCATTTGGAATATTGTTTTCCAGAACTGTTGTATTTTCGGGCAATCCCAGAATATGTGTAAAATGGTCCCTTTCTGGATGGTGCATCTCCAAAATGTTGTGGTATTGCAAGGGCCGAAGGTAGCCAGTTTGTCTGGAGTTAAATACCATCTTAAGGATACTTTGTGGTACATTTCCCGCAAAGTTGAGCTTTTGGTATATTTAGGGATCGAGTGAATAGCTTCTATCCACTGCCCATCTGTGTATTGTTTATTAAAATCAGATTCCCAAATTTGATATGGTTTGGTTTTATGGAACTTTTTTTTTTATTCTAAAAGATATTATAGAAGAGAAATATGCCTTTCTGTGTATGAGTGTTGTTTGTGAGGTATTGCCATGCTTCCCTGTGGATATGATATACTGGATTCTTGAGTGCTTTGATGCCGTGTTGTATGCGAAGGTACATGAAAACTTCTAAACATAGATGTTGAAAGTTTTTAAGTTTGGTCTCCAAAAGAATATCTTGGATGTGAGTTAGACCATTCCTTTGCCAATGTGCTAGATTAAGTTCCGGTGTTAGTTGTGTGAGAACTTGAATGGGGATCGGTGAGGAGATTCTGTTTGGTGTTGGAACGTCTAGCTCAATTAGTCTGTGCCACGCACGCCTGGGCAGTGGCTCTGATGGTGGGGGACAAAGAGGGTGAGATCTTCGGTTGGAGGGGAGTACTTAGGAGCCAAGTGCGTATGTTCACACGGGGTAGTGTTGCTTGTTCAATGGAACCCCAGAGAGACCTTGTATTGGGCTGCATCCAGGCTCTCATTTGTGTCAGTATGGAGGCTGTGTAGTAGTCCTCTACATCTGTAAGACCTGTGCCACCCGCTAGGATGTGTTTCGTCAAATAGGCTCGAGCACATCTAGGCTTCTTCCCTTGCCAAATGAATTTATTCTGTTCATCTTGTAGTGAACTAAAGACATTTTTAGGAAGGGGTATGGGGATGGTTCTGAAGATATATGTTAATTGTGGTAGGTGTTGCATTTTAAACGCCGCCAGTCTTCCTGTCCATGACAGTTCGTGTTTGGCTAAGCTTTTTAGGGCTGCTTGGAGTTTGGTGAGCACTGGTACGTGGTTTGTGGCATAAAGTTTATTTACGGATTTGGGGAGTTGGATCCCCAGGTAGGGTATGCTTTCTTTTGCCCATGTGTATGGAAATTGTTGTTGAAGTAGGAGCTTAGTGGTTGTGTCCAATCCTATATCTAGAATACTTGATTTGGTATCATTGACTCTATAGTATGAGACGTTGCTAAACTTCATCAAGGTCTCCTTTATTGCTGCCAGGGAGGGAACCGGGTTAGTTACCATTAGAATAACATTGTCTGCAAAAAGACTGATTTTATGGGTGTGTTGACCTATTTTAAATCCTGTAATTGCTGGGTTTGATCTGATTTGAATCGCTAGCGGTTCCATCATTAGGTTAAAAATTAGTGGTGATAATGGGCATCCTTGCCTCGTGCCGTTGCTAATATTGAATGGTTGGGCTATAGCGTTAGAGGTAAATACTCTAGCTGAGGGGAAAGAATAAAGTGCCATAATTGCCTGGAATATCTTCCCATGGAAACCGAATTTGTGTAAAACTGATCGGATATAATTCCAATGAACCCTGTCGAACGCCTTCTCTGCATCAAGAGACAATAGCAGAGAAGGCGTTCCGGTGGATTCCGCATGATTAATAATGTCTATCAGACGTCTAGTGGCGTCAGAGGTTTGTCTACCTTTGGTGAATCCAGTTTGATCTCTATGGATTAGGGTTGGTAGGATATCAATTAAACGTAGCGCTATGGATTTTGCGTATATTTTGGTGTCAAGGTTTAATAGGGAAATTGGTCTGAAGTTGACGGGTGTGTTCAGCTCCTTCCCTGGCTTTGGCAGAGTGATTATTGTAGCTTGTAGCATTTCAGGTGGCAATGACAAAGAGGAGGCAGCATTATTGAAGATCGTAGTCATGTGCGGTGTTAGGATATGTGCAAATTTCTTATAATAATCACCCGTCAGACCGTCCGGTCCCGATGCTTTGTTTGCTGGCATTTGTTGAATTGTATTTTGAAGTTCTTGTTGTGTGAAAGGGGCATTCAATTTGTCTAATTGGGAGGAAGTCAATGATGGCAATGTGATTTGCTCCAAGAACTGATCAATATCAGCGGATGTTGGCTGATGTGTAGATTGGTCCTGAGCTAAGTTGTATAAATCGTTATCATATGTGCTAAACGCATCCGCTATTTTTTGGGGGTCTGAGAGTTTGTGTTTGGTGTGTGGGTGTATGATATGTTAGATTCTGGATTTAATGCAGCAGCCTTTGATGCGCCGTGCTAGTGTTTTTCCAGCCTTGTTAGAGGTTGAGTACAGATTAGCTCTGATTTTGTGTTGCATCTTATTGTAGGAGTCCAAGAGAAGAGTACGTAGCTCTAATCTGAGGCTCATAAGTTCAGATGCGTGAGTGGATTTTGGTGTAGCTTTCACTAGTTTTTCTAGGTCCGTAATTAGGGTTAGAAGTGTGTCGATACGCTGCGTCCTCTCCCTCTTTACTCTAGAACCCAATTGAATCAATATTCCTCTAATAAAAGGTTTGTGGGCATTCCACACCAAGGCAGGGTCCGAAACGGAACCTATGTTTGTTTGAAAAAATTCCACAAGATGGTTTGCAAGGGTGGAAGAGTGGGTTTTGTGCTGTAATATGTAGTCGTTAACTTTCCACATAGTAATTGGTGCTAGTGTGAGTTTGTCATCAATCATTATGCTAATTGGGGCATGGTCTGACCATGTCGTGGCGTGGATTTCAGAATTTGTAAGTTTCTGTAGCAGGCATCTAGCCACTAAAAAAAAGTCAATACGGGTATACGTTTTATGGCCCGGAGATAAATAAGTATAGTTTCTTTCAGTATCATGATGGCATCTCCAGACATCGTATAGTTCCTGTGTCAGCATAAATTGTTGGAGGTTGGGATCTCTCTTTGTGGTGGTGGATGATGAGTCATATTGGTTGTTGGGGACCATGTTAAAGTCACCGCAGATGATGATGTGACCTTTTTGGACACTTCTCATCTGTCGCATAGTTTTATGTAGAAATTTGAGTTGGTGACGATTTGGAGCGTACAGATTTAAAATGGTGTAGGTTGAGTCATTAATGTCGCACACAAGTATGATAAATCTGCCATTTGGATCCAGTATGGATTCGTGGAGGTGGAATTTTACGGTGTTTTCACTGCAATCATGACCCCTGACCTCTTGGAGGAGAAGGAGGCCATAAATATGTGGGGAAAATCTTTGTGGTAACACTTAGGTGGTGAGTCTTTCAGAAAATGTGTTTCCTGAACACATAAAATGTCGCTGCATGATTAAGACCATTAGAGTTTATGGATGTAATAGTAATCGGCATTATGTTGACGGTTTCTGTATGGTGATGCAGGCTTTACTCACTGTTGGATGCTATTCCGGGAGTAGGACTGGGGGTAAAGGTGATTCGTCTGCTTCTTGCTGTTGTCAGTAGTAGGTGATCACTGTAGAGGATTTGTCCAAAAGGAGTAGCTGAAATCAAAACAAAAACTGAACAAAAGGAAAAAAGAACGCTGACAGTTGCGGATCTGAAAAGATGTGGTACTTGTAAGTAGGAGAGAAACAAGAACACAACAGGACCCAGAACTCTGGGCTGGCAGAAGAAACCTTATAAGGTAACTATCTGCTTTGTAGGGTAAACAGTCAACTTTGACAACGCTAGGCCTGGCCCGGGAGGACATTGTGTGTATTCAGGTAGCAGTGTGTGAGCTATCATCCATGTTTATGTTGCTGGTTGTCGGTGTATCTGGCCCGCTGTGGCATAGGCCGTTTAGTTAAGGAGAACGGGTTAGTGGTTTGCGGTGCTTTGACAAGGATGCCCCATTGATATAAGAATTTCATACCATCATTTAATGTTGATAAAGTGTGTGTTGTTCCATTTTTCATCACCAAGATAGTAGCGGTGTACCGCCATTTATATTGTAATTTGTGGTTATTCATGGCTTTTGTCACTGGGTTGAGCTGTCTGCACAGTTGCAGTGTGTGTTTAGATAGATCTGGAAATAATTGAATATCCTGGTAAGGGGCAGGGGGTGTCCCTGTTTGCTTGATTTCTCTCAGCAATTTCTCCTTGATATGAAAGAAATGGATCCGCATGATCACATCTCTAGGGACAGATGCTGCTAGATGAGGTGGCTTAGCTATTCTGTGGATCCTGTCAACAATTAGTTCCGACGGATTGGCGTCAGGCATGGCGGCCACCATCAGATCTCTGGCATATTGTTGTAATGCTGCTGGTGGCACTGATTCAGGGATCCCTCTCGTTCCTGCGGGATCTGTCCTCTAGGTCTGATAATTTGGCTCTAATCCATTTATTTTCCTCTATCACGAAGTCATAGGAGTCCACTAAGTCATTGATGGTGGTAGTGCTGTCCTCCATTTTCTGCTCTATGTATGTGACTCTGTCATCTAGATTATGTATATCTGCTGAAAATTTTGAGAACATGGAGGATAAATCTGTTAGCAGGGATGCTTGTAGAGATAGGAGCATGTCCTTTAATGTTGTATCTGTCACTGGCTGACCTGAGGTGGGAAAGGCCACCATGGAGGTTTGCAGGGCCTGATTTGATTGCAGGGGGCAAAATGGCATTTCTCCCTGTTTGGGTGGTGGCGGGGATTCTAGCCACATTCTCGTTTTTGTGGGGCTACCGCTCGTTGGGCTGTCACCTAATCGTGTTCTGTGTGGTGAGTGCGGTGGTGATTTACCTTGAGCTCCGCACGGATCGTCGGGTAGGTCTGTATATGCCTCTCGTGGCTGTGTTGCTGCTGCCGCGGTGCCATCTTGACCAGGCCTGGTCCGAGGCGCCGGTTTTTGGAAGAAGGCCGTTAGTTTTTGCGGGCGATCCTCGCCCTTACGCTTAACCGACATCACCCACGGGGTATTCTCCTTTAGATGAGGTGATGATCGCGGGGTTTGGTCACGGATGTTGCGCTCTTCGTAGCTTTTCCTCCCTCAGGCCTCTGGAGCTCTTCAGCTACACGTCCATCGCTGAGTGCCGTCAAGCCACGCCCCCACACTTTTTAATTTTGTGCAAGAAATGCCCCGCTGGCCACTGGCAAATGTAATATTATGTAAAAGCAATATTTAAATATGCCAAATCCCTGACACACAAGCAGTTGCAAGTGCACTGCACTTGCAAAAATGGCTGCAAACGCCCACCTAACAAACATAAAAATTGCTTAGGTTTTATATGAGGCACTTTGCTTAGCAAACAAAATGTACTCTAGCAAACGAAAATCTCCTCTAGCACCCACCCACCACTTAATCTCTGTTTTTAACAGATTTTATAAAGCTAATCTGTCCCTCACAGCAGCATCCTCTCCCTACACTACTATGAGATGATTTTCCAAAGCTAATCTGTCCCTCACAGCAGCAGGATCCTCTCCCTACACTAGTATGAGATGATTCTCCAAAGCTAATCTGTCCCTCACAGCAGTAAGATCCTCTCCCTACACTACTATGAGATGATTTTTCAAAGCTAATCTGTCCCTCACAGTGGCAGCAGCAGCATCCTCTCCCTACACTAGTATGAGATGATGTGACATGCAGCATTACGTGACTCCAGCTTATATAGAGGCTAGGTCACATGATGCACTGGCCAATCACAGCCATGCCATTAGTAGGCATGGCTGTGATGGCTTCTAAGGGCAAAGGAGTGAAACACTTGTTGATTGGCTGCCCTGCAGCTATTCAAAAGGCGAGAAAAAATACCCGAACCCAGACTTTTTCTCAAATGTCCGGGTTCGGGTTCAGGATATGGACTTTACAGTTCGGGTTCGCTCAACTCTAATAAGGACTATTGCACAGGCACCTAGATTTACAAGACTGTATTTTTAATGGGAAAACATTTTATGACAGGAAGTAGATGCTCACCCAGTATGATGCCTGAATAAAAATTCTGATGCACTCCTGGGGATATAGAGTTGGCATTGTCAGGGGGAGAACTGTAATCTCTTTGGGAAGTAAGAAATACTTACAAAGGTTAAACCTGCACATATCATACAAAATATAAATAATATTTTAATAAACGTGTGAACATCATATACAGTATTACCAACCTAACATGTTGAAATTTACTGACACGACACACAAATTTTACTGGCATAGCCAAGTTTTACTGGCATTTCCAAAAGTTACAAAAATTACAGTTGTGAGTGCAAAATTCAGTTTTTAGGCTACAATCAAGTACTATATGCAATTAATAGCAATGCTATTCAAGGTACATATTAAGGCAAAAAAACATATTTCTTATTTTATTTTTATTATTTTATTTTTGATATAGTAAGTAGCTCAGGAATAGGACTCAGGAGGGCATGAAATTAGAATGGGCAGACACACACACATGAAACTGACTCTCACAGTGAAAAAGTGCAGTGTGCAGCAGCACAGATCACCGAAGCGACAAGTCCCCTCCTGAGTGACAGTCTCTCTCCATGCCAGGTGGTCCCTTCAGTCCACTACAGTCCAAACAGCACTGGCCGTCTGGCTTGCCTTGCTCCAGTCCAACTGACCAGCACAGAAGGCTCCGGCCACTCCACTCAGCTCATTTGCACCATGACATAACACGAAATGCTCAGGCACCACCTCCACCAGACCCTCCCCCCACCAGCGCCGCCCGGACACACTATAGCTGGCACTGGGGTGGCATGCACAGTTCTGAGCCGAGCGTCACAGCCATAATTTTTACTGGCAACCATTTACTGGCAGGAGAAAAGTGTCTGTTTTTAATTGCCTGCCAGTAAAAATTCTAATGGTTGGCAACACTAATCATATATACTAATAGAGTTGGGCGAAAGGTTAAGCCCGAGCATGAGTTCAGGCCCAAACATTGGCTATTCACCCATCCGACGAACACCCGAAGTATCGGTGCGCTCGTCCATTTGTTCGGCCCGCCAAATGGAAGTCCTGATTGACTGAAGCAATGAAAGCTTTGCCCAATCAGGGCACAGAGCACTGTCAGAGCCATGATTGGAAAAAGTAATGATGACTCTATCAAATCATGGCTCATTGCTCTTAGTCCTGACCCACACTATAAAAATATTCTCCCCAGAGTGGCCACTTGCAGTGTGATATTGGCATTGAGAGATATAGAACAGGGCTCTGTTCAGTGCTGCTAGCGAGTTAATGTGCTATAGTGTGCTATTGTTGCTTCTATTTTCAGTGCAAAATATTAGTTTAATGAGAATCAGTGATAGTTCAGTGAGAGTGTAGTGTGACCATTCATTTTTACTTTAGTGTCAGTTTTGTGAGTGTAGTGTGACCATTCATTTTTTCTTTAGTGTCAGTTCAATTTGTCAGGGCAGGTTTCTTGCAGTATATATCAGTGCATTACTGCGCGTTTAATGCAGTATATATCCTTGCGTTACTGTACATTTAACACAGTATATATATATATATATATATATATATATATCCATGCTTTACTGCACATTTAATGCAGTATATATCAGTGCATTACTGCACAATTAATACAGTATATGTCTGTTTGTTACTGCACGTTTAACACAGTATATATCAGTGGGTTACTGTATGTTTAACACAGTACATATCAGTGCATTACTGTATGTTTAAAGCAGCATATATCCATGCATTACTGCATATTTAATGCAGTATATATCCGTGTATTACTGCACATTTAACACAGTATATATCAGTGCATTACTGTATGTTTAACGCAGTATATATCAGCACGTTACTGCACGTTTAAAGCAGTATATATCAGTGTGTTACTGCACGTTTAATACAGTATATTTGAGTGCATTACTGCACATTTATTCCAGTATACTTGAGTGCATTACTACACGTTTAACGCAGTATACATCAGTGCATTACTGTATGTTTAACGCAGTAAATATCAGTGCATTTCTGTTCATTTAATGCAGTATATATCCGTGCATTACTACACGTTTCAAACAGTATATATCAGCGTATTACTGCATGTTTAACACAATATATTTGAGTACGTTACTGAATGTTTAACGCAGTAAATCTCAGTGCGTTACTGCACATTTAAAGCAGTATGTTTGAGTGCATGACTGTATGTTTAATGCAGTATATATGAGTGTATTACTGCACGTTTCACGCAGTAAATGTGAGTGCTTTACTGCACGTTTAATGCAGTATATTTGAGTGTATTGCTGCGTGTTTAACACAGAATATTTAAGTGCATTACTGCACATTTAACGCAGTATATTTGAGTATATTACTGAGTGTTTAACACAGAATATTTGAGTGCATTACTGCACATTTAACACAGTATATTTGAGTGTATTACTGAGTGTTTAACACAGTATATTTCAGTGCGTTATTGCGCGTTTAACGCAGTATATATCCGTGCACGTCTGCCAGTAGCACACCACCAGCTGTAGACTACAACAGCCAAATTTCTCTGTCCCACCTGCTGCAGCACAAAAAAAAAATACAGTCACTGCCACCCACATGCCCAGTGTCTAAATTCGAGCTTGTTAAAGCTGCTGACTTTACAACTCCTGCCTTTCCATCTGGTGGATTCTGCCTGAATTTCAGAATGTGTTGTATCACAATGGAAGGTTCCCAGTCACTATTTCTTTTCACGTAAGGCTATTCCAACTCTCTACCATCACATAGAAGGCAATGTTGTGGCATCATTGGCCAAGGCAGTCAGCCGCAAGGTCCACATTACTGCTGACACGTGGTCCAGCAAGCATGGTCAGGGATGATATATTTAGTTTACAGCACACTGGGTAACTCTGCTTGTAACTCAGAAGAATGCAGGACAGGGCTCAGTGCTCCAGCTTGTTGTACCGCCATGTCTCCATACAGCTAGTGGTGATGATGTGGGATTTTTCAGCTCCACCCCCTCCTTCTCTATGCCCTCCTCTGCCAAATTGTTCCATGAACTACAAGTACCCTCTCTGCGTTCAAGGGGCTATTCAATGAGTCAGGCTGAAAGATGCCATGCAGTGCTTCAGCTGGTCTAGCTAGGGCACAGGAGTCACACCAGTGCAGAGATTCTGGCAGCTCTGCAGGGGCAGGCCCAGAGGTGGTTCACAGCATGACAGCTGGAGCCAGGAATGGTGGTGTGCGATAATGGCACAAACATTCTGTCCGCCCTTAGACAGGGAAATCCTCAATTTGGTGGTGCAGCATTTTTTAAATAGGTACCCAGGGTTGGAAGATCTGCTGAAGCATGTCAGACGAGTCTGTAGCCATTTCAGGCGGTCTTACACAGCCAGGGCTCGGTTGGCTGAAATTCAGCAGGAATTCCACCTGCCCGTAAACCGCCTGATTTTTGACATGCCCACCAGGTGGAACTCGACTTTGGCAATGCTGCAGTGGCTGCACATGCAGCATAGGGCCGTCAACAAGTACCTCAAGTACCTGTGTGAGTATGGCACAACGACAGGCTTTTTTCCCCATACAAATGGCTGCTGATAAAGAATGCATGTACTGTGCTGTCACTATATGAGAAGGCCACAAGGATGGTGAACCATGAGAATGCATGCATCAGTGGCACAATCCCTATTGTGTTCCTGTTGGAGCAGACTCTGTGTGGCATTATGGACAGGGGACTCAAGGAAGAAGAGGACTTCCTTTCCTCTCAAGGCCCACTTTATGCAGACACCATCCTCCCTATGCCACAGAACACACAAGAGGAAAGGGAGGAGGATTCCCAGATATTAGGAGTCAGTACATTCTAGTTCACATATTACCATTTACCTCCAATGTTGTCTGGCATCGCTGTATAATGGATTGACAGTTGCCATTTTTCAGCACTTGCTTGCTATTGTTCCTATAGTCATATGGACTCCTATCAATTTATGCCCCAGCATGGACTAGCAGTTTACTACTTTACTCTATGAGGCTAATTACGCCATTCCACACGTGCCACTGTCACCAGGGTCCAGTGCCACAGACTATGACTATATGACTGACTACATATGACTGACCATGTTTGGTCCCTAGGTTCTAGGAATCTGAGACAATAGCGGGCTGAGATGGGCTGGTTTTACAGGTGGATGAATCCCTGCCATGCTCTGGGGAAGTGCCCCCATTCCTCCACTGTGGCTTTTAGGTGTGGAACTATCCACAGCAGGGCTTGGACTACACATTTGGTTCTTGGTTGGGTGGTCTGCAGGTTTTATTGTTGGGGGGCTCTTGTTGGGGAGGGTAGGCCCAGCTCCCTTGTGGGGCTGCATCCCCCACCTTCTCCCTTACATTGGTGAGGGGTTGTTCTAGTTGAGAGTGTGTTTTGGGGAGGGTGCTACGTGGGAGGTTTTATTGTAGGGTGGGGAGGTGACGTATTCAAGTTCTAAGGGAGGGATATTTGGTGTTTTTATGCTGACATATGTTTTTGCCATTGATGATTAATAAATTTTGTAGTTAACTTAGATTGGGTGTGTTGAGTCTTCCCCATGTTTTGTTTTTGAGGTTTTTGTTCAAGATATATGTCAACCCATCCCCAGAACCCTTGGGAGTAGTACATGGCTGAGAGGAAGCAGTTCCACATACTGTAAACCTCAGTGACCCCGAGAAGTCTGCTTCTCATGGCTCCACAAACTTGCAATGCATGTGCCCCCTCGTTGTTCAAAGCCTGCAAAAGGACCCGAGAATACGTGGCATCAAGAAGAAGGATCACTATTGGTTGGCAACTCTCCTTGACCACCGTTACAAGGGGAAAGTCTCAGAACTCATCCTGTCCCCACAGAGGGAGCACAAGATCTCTTGATGACAACTTAAAGAGGAGCTTATGTAATGCCTTTCCTGAGGAGAGGAGCGGTGGAGAAGGGGGCCGCCTCAGTGATGCCTTTCAAAATATTTTTAGTCCTCAGTGCCCAGGGCTATCAGCTTCCACATCCCATCGGCAGCGTCTTCATCATATAGTGGGAGATTATCTAGAAGCAAAGACAAATATGGAGAGCTTTCCAGTTGATGATCCACTAGGTTACTGGGTTATGATAATCGACCACTAGCCAGAACTTGTCCAGTATGCAATAGAACTGCTGGGCTGCCCTACATTCAGCGTGCTTTCTGAATGGGCATTCAGTGCTGCCAGAGGTTTTGTGACAGATAAGAGAGATTGTCTGTCCACAGACTCCATGTATCAGCTGACATTTATCAAAATGAGACAGTCCTGGATTATCAGCAGTTATCAAGCCCTTGGTGCTGATGTTTCTGATTAAGTGCTTTCTGGATCAAAAAAAATCTCTAATCTTGTTGTTAAATTGTGGCCTCATCATACAGACTGGCCCCCCAAGCCGTTGTTTATAAAATAAAGAAAGCTTGAATGTAAAATTAAAATTTTTTGGCTTTATAAAAGTCTGCTGCAGCGGGTTCTATACACAGTACAGATGTGCCACATAACAGGCAGACTAAGGGGACCCCCCAGGCACTATATTTAAAGGATTTTTTTTATTGTTATTTCTTATTTTGATGTTTTCACTTTAAGCATCAATAATCAATGCTCATTTAAAAATGATGTTTTTTTACAAACTTTTTTTTATTGATACATGTACCTGGACCCCCACAACCATTAAATGCCAACTTACTTACTTAAAAATTACTAGTTCTGCCACAAACCAAACAGGGGGTCATTCAGCCCATCTCTATATACTAACAGGACAAACTCAAGTAACGGCTTGTTCACACAGGAATGCATTGCTGGAAACCCTCATTCCTTGTTCCTTTCCCACACTTCGTTTAGAATCAATGGGTGTGCAATCTGCTGTGGGTGTCAATATAATCCTAACACCACTCCAAATGCATTTAATATTGCAGTACCCTATGATCCTCTGCAGTGGGTTTTTGAAAAGTAGTGCATGCACTGCTCTTTGTGTGATCCAGTGCAATTTCAGACCATTTAAATGAATGGGCTGAAAATCGCACCACACTGGGTCACACAGGAATTGCAAATGAACGCAGGCTGCCATAAATAAAAGCTTTGAGTAACACATTGATGCTTCCACTGATGCATACACAGTACATGCATGAATGCACACACACACACACCCCTAGAGTTTTTTTTTTTTTTTTAAATGTGCTTGTCATTTTGTGATTTTCTTTATTGAGCTCCAGGAAAATAATTAAATAGTGACAGTTCATAAATAAAATATCTATAAGGAAGCTGTTTTACCTGCCAAGGAATTTATAGTTTTGTCTATCCAGTCCAGAGATTTACATGCACATGGCACCTGCTCTTTTTCTGCTGCATTTTCACTTTCATTTATGTGTCTCCTCTGTGACATTGAGAGTAGAAACAGCACAATGATAAGCTCACCTCTCAGATTGCCAAACTAAACCAAAGACTTAAATTAAAGGCTACATTCACCTGTACATACTTTGTAGAAAAAAATGTGCATGTATTATTGTTCCCCACAGGAGCTTGCAAAGCATTACACCTGCGATCAGTGGATCGTGGGTGCAATATTAGGTTCCTGCACACTCTCCCTCCAGCTTTCTTATCCATACATCTGTATGGGCCTTCAGTTTGAAAACTAGAGGAAGATTCAACAAACACCAAGGGCGCTATTCAGCATATTCACAGTCCATTGAAGCTAAAAGTCTTTCTGCCATAGCGGCAGACAGGATTTGTAGTTTCTTCATTCACAGATACCTGTGAATGAATGAACCTGACTGTGCAGACAGAGCCCCACACCGCTGTGCTGATTTTATAATGTGACAGTGGATACGGAGAAAAGGAACCTCCGCCCACTATCATAGAAGAGAAGTGGGGGGGGGGGTGTTGAGAGATCACTGTTAGGCGCTGCTTGTCATCTTAGAGCAAATACAGGAACTGATATTGCTCAAAGGGATGTGAGTTTGGGCACAAGCACTTCATTTGGAGTGGTATGTTTGGTACGGTTAACCCCACAACAGCAACAAGAGCAGGCATAGTCACTGAAATGAAGAAAGTGTCACCTGATACTACTAATTTTTAAAAACTGAAAGTCCCATTCTACTGTCTCACCAACACAACGCTACTGTAAAATTATAAAATTATATAGATGCCAAGAAAAAATTAAGCACCCCCTAATATAAATTAAAACGTTATTATCCAGTGAGTGGTTACACTTTAAAAATGAATTGTACGCATGTTGGTGCAGTAGTGGCACCACTGTGAATGCAGACTTACTTCCACAGCAGTTATTGAAGAGTTGTTTGTTTCTTTAAAACTAACATGGGGGCAAGTACATCATCAGTTGCAGCTGGTGGATCAGGTTTCTCTCCCACTACCAACATGTACTGTATATAATGGGAAGTCATAAATGGAAGCATAGTACAGAGGATAATTGGAAACATTTGACCTTGGGGACAAATATAACCAAAGGACCATTTCATGGTAGAAACAGATTTCTGTAAGCTAAAGAAATGTGCCATACTAAGCATGCCATGGTACCTCATTGGCAGGTGGGCATGATGAATTATGTGTATACCTAAAGGAAGTGATTTATTGCCACAGTCCTTATCACATCTTCCAACAACAGTTTTCTCTGTGGCTCTTGGTAATTGGGCATATCAGAGATGCAAAGGAAGTCAGTGCTGGAAGACTTACCTTTGGCACACATTGTGGCAGCAGAACAGCAAGTATTTATATAATGTTCACCATGAGTCATAGACTGCAGACCCTGCTCTGATCTATGCCTGAATGGAAAGGTATTTCCACTGAGGACCACCAGCCTGGGGTATGTTATTAGTGTTGGGATGGGGGGGAAATGACCCCTCCAGCCCAGTCCTCTCCTGGTATTATGTTGTAATTGTGCGATATGCACTTTACTTATCTTGCTTTCTATCAGCTGCTGAGTTGGACTTCAGCTGCAATAAGTTTTTAGTATATTGTCAAATTTTTCATTATTTTAGGGCATCACTGTTTTTCTTCTTATCCACTTCCACTTTCACTTTCACTCCATTTATTTCATGTGTTAAGGAAACATCACATTTCACTAGGTCAGCACTAACACACAGGCAAGACCACTGATCTCATGAAGGTGCCTTTCACACTTTTATTACCACTGTACATAGCAAAGCCAGGCAATTTCAACTGCTCTGGATTAACGCAGGGCTTTGACGCAATCTTGCATATGGATAGAATTTGTCAATAAAACTGCTGTTGTCTGTTTATGGCATGCACTTGTTTATACTCTTTATTCCATGTCTATTGTTAGACAGTATCATGCATACTAACTTGTTTTTTATGACATAAATAAACTCTTCTTGCCATTTTTTGCTCTGGCTGGCTTTTTTTCCAAGCCCATCTCTATTTTATGAACCTGAGTATTCTACAGACAAATTATTAATAATATTTCTAACAGAAGTGCAGAGACCAAAAACATAAAAGTAAAATCTATCACGTAATAGCAGGATGCGGGATATAGGGCAGCTAATTGTATTCTTGAGGATTTCAATAAGAACAACATAGTAAACCCTCTTTATCATGTTTCATTTTTCCCTGCAGTTTTACACTTCAGTCCTTACGATTGCTTCTAACTCCTCCATCACCTTTATTACTTTCTTTCTTTTTTACTTTATCAACTCTTGCACACAAAATACCTCATTACTGAGTTCAGTACACTTCCTAAATTTCCTAAGGTCACAAAAGCCTAGCTTAAGTGTTCTTCTGTTCTGCCTCTGTGCTAAAGTAGACTAGGTGACTGTGTAGTGTTCAGTTCTTACTCCAAGGCTTGCCTATAAATAACCTCAAGTACCTCCATTAACGGTGTTCTATTTAGTGGGTGGAGTGTGTACAAGGTCAGCAGCATGTTATAAAGACTTTAGAATGAAATAGCACTATAAAGTCAGTTTAGGCTTTGTTATCTGACCTATTTCTAAGATGGAGTAGCTAGCAGTAATGATATGTACAGTACAATATTTTATAGCAGCCAATGAGATTTCACATGTTATATGTTTGGTCATGCGGACAAAAGAAATCATTTGTTAATTGGTCACTTTGGAAAGAGCCGACAAGTGTTCAATGTCTTTTTTCAGATTCAGCAAATTTGTGTCACTTGCATTCACTTTCAGTTGCTGCAAGGTGAACAGAAGTGACCTGGCAATGTGGGTTCATCAAATTTCTATCTAGTACAGGGCTACCTATATAAGTGATAGTTGTGATTTGTTTTTAATTTTTTTAACATGTTTATTTATTGTACTGATATATACAGCACTGACAAGAGTTTAGCAGAATGCAAAGTACCAGTCATATCAGTCCTAGCTCCAAAAGGAGATTAAAACTTAAAGTCCATTGAACAGTCGCACAGATGCATGCACAATGGTTCCTGGTTTGTATAGAAGCCAATAATGTTGACATTATGTTTTTGAATAATGTCGGGGAAAATTGATATGTGTAGAAGAACCACAAAAACACACAGGCCTGTACCAAAAAAGTTGGACAGCAAGGTATATTATAACCAGTCATGTCCAAGCATTGGAGGCATTAAAATATAGTATTATAATTTTATTTCAGATTTTTTAAGTATATAACAGAAAGGTTAAATAGCACATCTTCACCCTAATGCAAGCAAATGAAAACAAGGAAGTGCCGTCAGGCTTGGATGGATTGGATGTTACTTAAGCTGGCCATAGTGGATTGAAATTTGGCCAGTTCTGCAGGGACTGACCAAGTTTCTATCCATGTGTGGCCACTGTGATTGAACAGAAGTCGATCTACTGATTGACCTCTATTCAACTGCCCTGTCGGTAGTTTTCACTTGACCAGCACTGCAGGCAGTAGGCTGCTGTGCTGATCGCTGTATTCTGATGGTGGGGGTATCTTCTCATTGTCAGAATACAATGACACAGCAGGGATAATTCTCCCATCCATACTGAATGTGTGATTGGAGGGGATCTGTTCTGTTTTTTTTTTTATTCAATCTGCTGGTTAAACAAAAAAAAACTGACCCATATGTGGCCAGCTTCAGTGTGTCCATATACAGCTTTGTCCTGAAGATAATGCTCCCAATTTAAGCATTGTTTTCAACTGGATGAGAATTATTTAAAGTAGACGTAAACCCTAACTGAATCACATTTAATTTTCTAAAGCACCATGTATCTTAAAAAAGTTATTTTTTTTAAAGCTGAATTTCAGATATGGTAATTTTGCATACTTACATTGGTACAGCTTACACAAATGTTAGTATGCATATTCCATATTCTGTGGAAGCAGAGAATGTCTCTGGTAGTCACTGCTATTACAGTGCTCACATGTATCAGTGCATGCTATGCAATACCCAGTGCTTTATTTTGAAACCACGCTCATGTACTAATACACCCTTACTGAAAGAAATCTTCCAATCACATGGCATTAAACTCCTGTTGTCCTCCAATATAAAAACGTGCGTTGGACATTTTAATAGTTCTTTTAATTTTAGCACTGTTGTGTATCTATATATTCTCTGAATGGCACCCTTTCCGAGCAAACGACCCACTGTGTTTACTATGCAGCAGGGCAGTCACTTAGCATGGGACCCAGGTGATAGCAAGGATTCTTCACTTCCATAGGAATCAACCACGTATGGAATATGCATATTTATATTGGTTCAAGCTGGACCATACATATCTATACACGGAGTCTAGATTTTAAAAATTATTTCACCATTGTTTATTCTTTGTTTAATCTTAGTTCTGCCAGTTATGAGTGCATGACATTTTTCAGGGTGAGATTTACTGAATGTGACAACAGTGGACTATGCCTGAGTAATGTGTGTTAAAACAGCCACACATAGTCTCCATGAGAAGCCCACATGACAATGCAGGAGCACAGATGGAAGACACAGATAGAGCCCTGTCACCCTTTAACATGCAGTGCCTAAAAAAAACCTTCCTGATGGATCACCAAATATTATTTTAATGAAAACTGCATATTTACAAATATCAAAGATGTCTTCTGAAATTATATTTAGATGTTAAAGCTTATATGGATTTTTCTGATTGTGTTTACATAGATTTTAAGCCATGTAAGGGTCCCCTAGGAGGGTAATAACAAATTCTTCAAACTTTTTTAGGGAAATCTCTGTGAGCCATAAAAAAAGGAATAGGATTGTCAGCAAGCTTGCGCCACAACCACCTTCTGCCCAATTTAAGAACAGTTGTTTTCGTGTAGCTGCTAATCTATGGCTATTTTCTTAGATTTTTTTTTTAAATTGCTGTTAATCTGTCTTCAGTTGAATTCAGTTAGTCTTAGTTGTATTTATTTAAATTTTAACAACTGCACCCAGGGAGAATAGCCATATAATAAAATTGTAGATGCAAATCATTTTACAGCTAGCATAGTGTATGACCACCTTAGATGTACCTCAGGGCTAGCAAAGGAAAGGTAGCAACATTGTACAATTAGTGTGCATTCAAAGACAGTATGGCATTAAACGAAACAACTGTTATTGGTGGTGTGCACTGTTTCAATACAATGTATTTTTTCATTGGTGAAAATTAGAATTTCTGAATGGGGTTGGCAGTATACCACGTCCTATGTCTGCCCATACAAATAATGTGTTTATTTGGAAAGAATCCCAGCACTAGAATACTGGTGGATTTGATGTAAAATGTTCCTGGGTAACATGCAGCAGAGGATTATGTTATATTAACTGTGTTTTAGGGTGATAATAACTACTCGTTGCAGCTTGGTATGATTTGGTGCTCCTGACTTATGTACAATACTGGTCTGGCAGCAAATGGCGTTGAATGTTTTCAGAACACTTAAGTGGACAAGAACTCATTAACCCCCAAAAATTTTTTTGTCATTCAAATTAACCTTTTTAAACCCAATTTTAGAATGATGTCTGTTTTGCAACTAAAACATGAATAATTGAGTATGATTAATATGTTTAACATTGTATTATGTTTCTTTGACGTCTCCTTTGTGAGACCAGTCTGGTTGCAGGAACAGACATTTCATATAAGAGAATAGCATTGAGAGGATAGTCAGTACCTTAAATATCTTGTCATTAACTGCAAAATTCCATCTCATACCCCATTGTGGTCACCAATATAAGAGAACTTGTAAGGAGTAGGGATGAGCTTAACACACCTGGGCTAGGGTCGCAAAGGTTCGGTCAAGCATATCAAAAGTTCAAATATCAAAGCTGAAGTCAATGGGAGTCAAAACTGTAAAAATCATTTTCCTCCATTTTTAAGGCTAATAGTAAGGGATTAACAAAAAAAAAGTGTTTGGAGTGATGTGTCCTATCAGTTTTGCAGGGAGCAGTGACTTTAATAATTCTGAAAGTTCAACATTAAAAATGTACTATTCCTTAAAAAATAATGCTTGGTGGGTAAGGCGGTGCGGAAGGAAGGGGTCCCTTAAACCAGTCTGTGAAGTATCACATCTCTACCGTGTAAAAATAGTAGAATAGTAAAAATGACATTTACAAATGAAAAAGCTGTTTCTTATGCTGTTCATTTAGTTTTCCCTACAAGCTTTCTTTATTTTGTAAATAATGATTTTTTTCTTCCATATATCTATTATTCTCTGCATACTAAAAAAATGACATAGCTTCAGCCCCAAAATCAATACCAGAAACCTTCAATCTGGTATAGATTTTAGGGGAACTTAGAGCAAAACTAAAAACCCCTAAACCTTCTAAACTTTATCAGGTGACATGCCCTCTACATGAGTGGGTGAGTGGGCAGGGGGACATGTTGATAATTACATGTTCTCTTCCCCACAACCCTGGTCTGTTGCTTGTGGATGTGTGGAGGATCTTCTCAGAATCTGAAAAAGATTCCCTCTTCCCTACATAAATGAGTAAGGGGTACAAGTTTATAAGTCCGTTATTTAAAAAACAATCTAGTATTTTAAATCCAGCATCAATTATAATGAACGTCGCTTGCTAATCACTGGGAAAAACAGTCGATACACTGACCCATCTGTTCACGCACAACCTAACAACTCTCCATAATTGTTATTGGGTTTTAAGGAGCAGGGATGTGCTGACATCACTAATCAAATGTGGACATGGCCATACTTGGTTAGTGATATCACCACCATCCCATCTCTTTGCTTAAATGGCCAGGAATTCCCAACCATGTAAATGAACTGGGCCAGTGGCATCACTGGTTGTCAAGAACTTAGTGGAGCCTGCACCTGCCAGCATCCTTATCAACCATTGACAGCAGGAAGCTGTCATGTATAATAGCGGTAGTACCACTATTATGCAAGACGTTTAGCCCCTACCAAATGTGTAAATGCTCAGTCATTCGCCCAAATGCCCAAACAACCAAGGTTTGGTCCAAGCCTATGTTCAAACCAAACCTCATCCCAAGTTAATAGAAAAAAGGGAGCCATCATTCCTAAATTATCTTTAAATGTGCAGGCTGTGTGGCTGTAATTCTCATCCTCCCTTCACTAATTGCTGAATCACTGTCCTAAAATAACCATGTGTAATCAAGTGTCCCGATACACAATATTAAAATGTTTGGTCCAATTCAGTGATTTACCAAGTAATGAAGTACAGATAATGATGACAACCCTGGATTTTGCACTTTCAAAAACAAATCAACAATGTCAGCTTAAATACTGTTATCCTTCCTTATCCTGGTTTCATTAATGCCTGCAAGAAATTCCTTTAATGTTAAGGAATGCATTAAGTTGATCTCTAGAAAATTTAATGTAGCTAATCTACGGTAAGCTCTGCCTCTTCACCAAAAGCTTTAGGGTGATCAGAACATCATATAAAATAGACTAAAATTTACTGTAGCTCTATAAATAATAAGGTAATGGAAAATCATTTTCAAATCTCCAAGCAAGTGTCAAGTTAGCTCTCTCTGCAGACTTCTAAACTGGCCCTAGTGCCATTCTATATATTATATGAAACATTTATTTTCTAGTCAGAGATTAACAAGAAGTAAAACCTGACGGCGTTTCTAACCACCTCAACACTCAATTTAA
Source organism: Glandirana rugosa (assembly GCA_018402905.1). Lineage (NCBI taxonomy): Eukaryota > Metazoa > Chordata > Amphibia > Anura > Ranidae > Glandirana > Glandirana rugosa. Next base: position 115,714 of record BLSH010314485.1, on the reverse strand, counting down.
AAAAACTGTCTTTAATTATACTTAAGGTGAAACACAAGGTTTAACACGGGGGTCAGCAACATGTAGATCAGGACCTGCAGCTTTCCTGCCTGTTTGCTGCACTTTACCTTAGACTTCTATTATATCCTGCGGGTTTAGTACACTTTCTGAATGCAGGAGCTTTGGCACGCTTTCAGAAAGTGCATCACACCTGCAGGATATAATAGAAGTCTATGGCAAAGTGCAGCTAACCCAGGAAAAGTCACAAGTGCACTGCGCTGCACCCTCGGTGTAGGTAAACCACAGCACATCAGTGTGAAAGCAACCTTATAGGGGGCTCAGAACAGTAAGGGTTCATTTACATTTGCAGTTTGGGGGTGATAAAACGTCATAGTTAAAATGTTTTTTTATCACCCCCGCCCCAACCGCACCCCCTTTAGCTGTAGTGGCCAGAGGTGTATATAACCTGTCATGGTTGGTGGGTGTAGCACCTGCCAAGCATGACCCAGTCAAATGAATGAGGCCACTCTGCAAGTAGGGGGTTAAAGCAGGCAGCATTGTGTTGCTTTCTCACCCCTGGGCCCCACAGAAGCATGCAGTTGCAGGGCACTTGCTGAATAGCCACATTTACTTGAATTAATCATGATTTGCAGGCGGTAGCACCCACCAAAAGCAACAGAGGGCTTAATTCTTGCTGTGGCGTGTGTATACCTTTGGCTGTTGACTCAGCAGCTAAAGGAGGTAGGGATTGGGGATGGTAAAACTGCGACTCAACCATGGGGTTTTATCAACCCCTACTTTTAGGTGTGAATGAGCCCTAAGGTTGCTGCAGCCGAATGCAACTAAGGGTTCATTCACAAGTGCAGCATGCACTGCTGCTCTTCTGAAAAGCAATCCGAGTGTGTTTGACAGGTGGTGAGCAGGCAATATGTTACCTGCTCACCTCCTGATTTAAACCCATGATTGCCCTGCAATGCGTGTGATTGTGACACAATAGCACGGCAGTTAGAGGTTTAAATGAGGTGTGAGGAGGCGACACTGTGCCCAGTGATCTTTAACCTCCCGGGTTGTTCAGGTAGATCTCCACCACTTTAAGGTTACCTACACCTGGTTTAACACATTGGTATTCAGTACTACCCAATCAAGCAGTATTTTAGCAGGGCATATATTCATTAATCTCCGCTTCTCCACCAAAACTGCAAGGTGATCAAAGCATCATAACAAACAGACTGAAAATGACTGTAGTTCTTTGACAAAGCAAAACATTGAAAAAAAACAGATAAATACCTGTTTTTTTCAAGTATACACAAATGCTGATACATTGCAAGCTCCATCAGCCCCAGCTAAAGGATGGATTAAGGTGATTGCAAACTCTCACCTTGTAAAATATCCCATTTAGTTTAAAATAGAAATGAAAGACAAAACAGTTCTGTATAGATATACAAAAAACATTATAAAATACATTTTTCCCCTTCTTTATAGGTGATCTCATTCCTTCTCTTCTCGGCTGCATTAGAGCTGGGGAGGAGAAACAGCTGCACACCGATCTTCCCAGTGAAGTGAATGGCTTGGGGGGGGGGGGGGGGTCTGATCATTTGAGCAGAGCAGGCTGTGTTCCCAGCATAGCTAGAGAACTGACCATGGTGTGTCCTCCTGCTTAATGTAGTCCGTTTTTAATAGGAAAGCAGAGGCACTGGCAGGAACACCAGGGATTTCACACAAAGAAAGCAATACAAAGAGAACAGGATATTTTTCATACAAGTATATGATACAGCAGGCACATGTCAGGAATTTGATATGTTGGGTTTACACATTCTTTAAGTCTTATGAACATAGTACATTTAATGCAGATGTGTATCCATTGTTGAACACAGCAAAATGAGACATTGGAAGCGCCTGACAAGCAAACAAAAAAAAAAAAGCCATGGAGGAATTACGCTTAAGTATGCTGAATTAACATGAACCCATATGTGTGGGTACATTCAACTGTTGTGTAAGTAAGCTAACAATAATCTTTATCTGAATATCATAATTTTGTGGAGGTAAGCATTATCCTTTTTGCTTATAGCCACATGTAGGAGATTTTCTGAGCAGCTGTGGAGGCCCTCGCTACTGAATTATAGGGGCTTTCAAAGTTTGTCCTTCATCTTCTTCCTTTTCATATATGTTAGATATTCATTTAGAAAGGCTTTGAAAGTCTTGAAGGGGATCATGTTATCAAATGGCTAAAGGCATTAGAGAACCTGGCAGATTTGGTTTTAGGCTGAATCTACAGCTGTCAGCTGTCACCTCCATGCAAGAGTACATTAAACTTATGTCTGGCGTATGTGATCTAAAAAGAAGCAACCACATTTTTATTGTACAGAAAAATTGTTTTTTTATGCTTTTCATATACTAAAAAAATTGCTGCTTGATACTATATATGACAAATTATGTTTTCTACAAAAAGGCTTCTTGAAGTAGATATATGTCCCCCATTCAGCAATATTTGGGAATTGGCACCTCTCTCTAGCTGTACATCAGAAGATATTTTCTGTAAAGCTAGTCACACCTTGCTCATTTTTCTCTTATAATACAACTTATTGAAGCATTGTAAGTGCAGTTCATAGCTAACTCAGCAGTTCAGGGCAAACATTCTCATTATATAGGGGGGTTTGTACCCCCAAGGTACATATTATCGCCTAGCGCTAGTTCCATAGTAGCCACTGGATACAATGGGTCCTCTGTTCTGTGCCTCAACCTTCTCAAGAACCTCAGTCCCTCTGACACACCAGGGGAAATCACAGTACCCAATGGTAGTGCTATATCAAAGAAAACAGGCTCCAAACCAGGTAGTAAAAGCATACTTAATATATTGCTACCCAGTATGGTTGTACAATACAGTTTAATCTACCAATTGCTGGAACTATATTTCCATAGCACATTTATGGTAGCAATGTTAGTCCTAGTCCAACTGGGTATGCACTGTCTAAAAGAATAGAAAACAGGCATGTGCGCTCAACCTATTTATCAGCCCAGTCCATAAATATAGTTCATAAAAAACAACAAGGCAGTCTATGGGAAAAGATCCTCAGGGAAGTGGAAGTGGCAGTCCCTGCCACTTCACTCAGTCTCTGAGATGGGGGTGGTGGTACATAAGATGATCCAGGGTAAAAGGCAGCCGATCCTTAGAAGCTGAACCAGACTTCACAGAACTAGGAAAGAGAAAGACAAAGCCGGCTTCCTACCATCTCCCCTGGATGACTCTGTGTACACCCGGAGACGCTTTCCCCACCGCAGAGAGTTGCAGTGACGCCACCATGGACTACCTATGCTGATTATGCTGTTTATGCTGCTAAACTAAGTGAGTGTTTTTATACCATTACTTAATAAATCATTTGTAAATACTGCACTTAGAGGCGCCTACTTTTGTCTTTCACTGTCTAAAAGAAATGGGGGATGGTAGCTGAGGGGACAGGGGAACAACAGGGGGAGGGGCTTGCAGAATAGTTATTACAGAAGGGGAAGTCTTTTGAGATGTTCTTCTGCCTATCATTTGGGCCCTTTAATAGCATTGGTGCAGCAGTCCCAGTTAGCCTGCATGAAGTGTAGGTACAGTATAGGTATGGTATAGTCTTGGCACAGGTGCAAGATAGATGTGGGTCAGATGTGGTAAAAGTTTAGTATAATGTGGTATAGGTGCAGTCTACATTTGGAATAAGGTTGTATAGGCTGCAGTATGGGTGTGACATGAATTTGGTACACTTGGTGTCCTGCTCTCAGTCCCTGCTAGCAGTATCAGCACTGAGCAATTGAGACAATGAAAGCAATGGGAAAATAGCCCTCTCACCAGTCCCTGGGATGTTGAGGTGAAGCAGAGGGTGAGTGAATGCTCCAGTATCTCTGCAGCAGTGGTGAAGGAGCCGTGATGTGGATGGTGTCCATTGGTATGGTCTCCTGCAGGCAGGTAAAAATCCAAAGAGGAATAACTTTCTAGGACATTTAAAAATAAAAAAAATGTGCTCAGCGCTACCAAAAGTGAATAAAAAATATATTACTGCGTTCATATATGCTTCACGTGCGTTTTTTAGATCTATTGTTTTTCAGAAATTTAAATAATAGGCAAAGTGCTCAGCACTTATCACAGATGTGCAAACATTCAAACAAATTGTGTCATATGATAGCCTACATTCATTGTAGATTTGACAATGTATCATGCATAAATTAGTAGTGACTATTGTGTTCAACACTCTGTGCCACATATAAATCAAACACTGTGTCTCAAGGCTGGACACAATTTGTGCAATTGGTAACCCTGCATGTGCTCAAATGATTCTCATTAATTAATGTGTCTCAAGGCTGGACACAACTTAACTAAAACATAAATTCCACAAATCAGAATATACAGTGTATCTATTAATGTGCATATCAAAAAAATAAAATCTGGTATCCTTCCACCAAAAAAAGTGATATTTTTGTGATGTTCACAGGAATACATTTTTGTGACTGTAATCCACTCTGTGCCACCTTTTTGTGCTCTAGCCTCTCACCTGAGTGTGCTAGGGCCTTAGCACATAAAGGTTTATTTGCTGTGATGATGTGATGGTAGTGTTTCTCCACCAGAGGTCTCTCTATGCTCCTAATGGAGTCCTCCTTCCTCCTATGGTGTGCCTGGTTCCTCCGAGCTTATACTTCTAGTTTCGTTCTCAGCATATATAGGAGAAGAATTGAAAAGCTCCATGGTGTGATATAGTTTTAAAAGTTTATTTAAATAAAACACATAAAGAACTCACATTTAAAACCCTAAAAAATGGCGCCTCTCCACGAGCAGCGAACTTGTCACTTTAAATTTCATCACTTCCGGTCACCTTCGCTCACGCCCTATGCGTTACATCAGGCATCACGTGACTTCATGGGGATCAAATGAATTGTTGTTTTAGTGGGAGCGCAAGAGTAACACTTCACAATTCAACTTTCTGGGACAGTTTAATTAAAAAATAATCTCTCCACTCCTCCAATTGTGCAGTGTCTGTTCTGAAGCGTAAGGAGTATTGTTGTCCCATTATATGGCTGCCATCTCAAACTACAACTCCTAGGATTCTCAGGGCATTGCATAGAAGTCTATGGGCATGCTTGGCTTTAGCTCTTACCCCTGCTGCCCAGAGGAGAATGGTGCAGCATAGCATCAGTATCTCAGTAAGGTGTCCTTTTATAAAACTGTGATCAGCCGTGATCCCAAGGATCACCGCTGATCACAGCTCATTTTCAGTTTATAAAGCAGAGATAATCGGGAGAGAAGCTGTTCTTCACCGATTATCTCTGCACATCTCCAACTCTCATTCACTGACACAGAAACGGTCAGTTTAAAAAGCAGTGATCACTGCACATCACTGGTGATCTCGGTCAGAATTCACCCTCCCCGATTCACCAGCTCAGAGGTGGAGAATTGGGGGAGTGAAGAGGGAATCCTGGGGAAGGAGGAAGATTAGAGACTTCCTCCTGCCTCGTTCAGACCCCCCAACACATCAGCCATGCCCCCCTGCCCTGTATATGTGTATATATGTACATACATGTATATGATGTATGTGTGTATATACGTGTACATATAATGTATGTGTGTATATATGTATATATAAGGTGTGTATGTGCTTATATATACATATATAGTGTAGGGGGGCTAATAATTGTATTTACTGTTTGGGCGGGCTCCTCGGAGATGTCCGTTACTGAGCAGTGATAATTTATCACTGCTTAATAAATGGACATCTCTGAGTTTCTGTGAATTTCGGTGCCGTAATCTCGTAATGTCTCACGAGATCAGGGCGTTCTCCACAGTTTAAAGCGTTTGTAGATCACTTCACTTCACCAACTGTGAAGTGATCTACACACCTTTATAAGCAGGCACACAGGGGAGAACGATCTCCTCTGTGAATGCCGGAGAACTGTGCAGTGGATTTTTTACACTGCTTTATAAACGTACACCTAAAGGAAGATAAGAATCAAAGGCAATGTCACCTTCTCCATATTGCAGTAGCCCAGCTCCTGGCTGCAGTAGGTTTAAGTAGTAGTCCTATATAACATATTACATTGCATATTTGGTGAATACAACATCAAACACATCACAACCTTGGTTAACAATGTTTGCTTACTTTACAAGCATTAAACATTAGATGGAAAGGAGTTGCATTTTGAAATGTACGTACTTCAGAATATATTTGAAAAAATGACACCTATCTTGGGGTATTTGGTAAATATTTGTTGTAATAAAGGGATACATATTGAAATAAAGGGAATAAATACTGGTCTAGGGGACACAGAGCAACCAAGGCCAGGCTCCGGATCAAGCTGGCTTTTTTCCAGCATATGCTAAAACCTTTGCAAATAAATTATGTGGTTATTAATTTTCTAATGATAAAGTCAACATTACCTTTCTACTGTGCATGCATCAGTTAATGTGATAAAACAACATAAAGATCTATACAACTATCAAATAAAGTATTGCAATAAAAATCTTCATAAAAATATGCAAATATCTGTGTATAAAAGTGGCATCAATAATGTATCCAATACAAGTTATCTAAAACATATATGCACCCAAATAAAACATGTTGCACAAAAATAAATTATTGAAAAAATATTCACATAAAGTCCAAAAGAATAAAATGTCCCAAGTGAAAAAAACATAAATCCCAGTAGTGCATCAAGTGAAAACATACAATCCTCCACCTTTCTATGAGGGTGAATACTCATCTCCAGAAATTGACCCTTATTACAAAGATCAATTTAGTATGTTGGCAGGCACTAGGATCAAAATAGTATCTTCACTGTGCTCCAGCTAGTACATGCAATCAATCAGAGGAACCACAAGACCCAGCTTCCCAACCACGTTACTTGATGACCACAAAGGATATCCAGCTCTCAAACTCAAAGGGAGAGAAGCAAACCACAGTGCTCACCACTTAAAAGCACTTTATTAAAATTGTAAAAATGTGCTCATACAGTATGTAAGAAAAAAACAAGCAGGCACTTCTGAATGGCCTCAGCCAGTATGAGAGTCAATGCTGTCCAGGAGAAGTATGAAGAAATACCACTGTGCTAAGACAAGGAATTCACATGTAATATAATGTAAGTTCAAAACAACAGAGTGTTTTACATTAAAGGAGCCTAGCTCCATATAAATAAAGGTAAATAATATGTAAGCAAAAGGTTTGTGTAGATAGTTCAGAAATGGACATATATTACACATCTGGGTACAAAGGTGTAGGATTGGTAAGCCCATCAGGAGTCCTCCATCTGTCAGTCAAGATATGGCAATCTGAGACAGAAGGAGGAGAGCTTGGAAGATATTCAACAAGTTGAGTCAAGTGATCAAAATAACATGAGCAACTGAAAGGGGAAGAGGAAAGAGGGAAAAAAAAGGAAGGGGAGAGAAGAAAGAAAGGACAGGAAAAAGAAGCATATCCCATGTGGTCAATTGGTGGAGCGATCTGTTTAGTTACTGCCAGTGATTACAGGGAGAGGAGGAAGCTGTCAATGTTGAAGTGATCTGCATGGTCTAGCCATGGGCCTCAAACCCTAAGGTATTTAACATGAGTATCATTGAGGAAGGAAGTTAATTTTTCATGCATCATGGTCCCCAGGAGGTGTTGTTTGACATCAGAAAAGGGTATAAATGGCTGTCTCTGGGCCTTAGCCAGGGTTTGCCTGGTCACCAGCTTTGTTCTTTACAAAAATCCTTCTCTCTTACCATTGTAGAAAAGACCTGTCCTCATATTGCTGAGTGACAACAGATCATTAAAAAAGGAGCAGCAGTGTCACCCAGGGATGCTCCTTTCCACATCAAACTACAATTGTATTTGCCCTTCGCATGCCTCGCCGGAATATCTCTCTCCCCTTGGAACACACAGCAGGACATGCTAGAGCACAGCCTGCTTTCACTCCTATGCACTTAAGCAGATGTGATTTGCACAATAAGAACTGTAGTCCTATCACCACTTTGATAGGACAATAGGTAATTGTGCACCCATGTCAGAAGTATGGGTGCAGATACACAGAAACGACAGGAGAAATATGCATGGAATGAAGTTTATAATAAATGAAAATCATATTTGTAAGAGGTTATTTAATAAAAGAGGCAAGCAATTCAGCTATTGAGGATATGCAATACAAACTTATTCATTTTAATAGGAGGGTTTGGTTATAGAGTCTACAGTTGTTTTTTGATTGTTACAAGC
>BLSH010314485.1:66723-100118 GCA_018402905.1 Glandirana rugosa | reverse complement strand
CCACAAGACTTGTCTGTACCTTGTGCAGAATAGACATTTAGACCGGCCTCACACAGCCATTGGTATACTTGTTTTTTTTAAATATGTCTCAATATTTTGGGGGCTACCCCATTTAGAAAAAGAAACCAAACAAACAAATAACAGTGTTGGCTACCTCCTCCTCCTCCACCACCGCCACTTCCACCTACACTGCCACGGTCACGGCCTAGTCAACCTCTAGGCTCCTACTCCACATCCACCTCCTCCTCCCAGTTTTATTTTTTTTTTTGTGATTTTAAATTATTCCCTATCCACATTTGTTTGTAGGGCACTTGTCCTACTCCTTACCCACATTTTGCTACCTTTTGCAGCCCTCTAGCCCTTTCCAGGACTTTTTTACAGCCATTTTTGTGCCCAAAAGTTCGGGTCACCATTGACTTCAATGGGGTTCGGGGTCAAGTTCGGGTCAAGTTCGGTACCCAATCCGAACTTTTCTGCGAAGTTTGGCCGAACCAGACGAACCCGAACATCCAGGTGTCCGCTCAACTCTAGTTATCCAGCAATGTCAATCACAGCATCTAGCAACAAAATACTTCTCAATAATGATTACTCAACGCCGACAATGTTTATATACAACACTCCCATTGCTGACTGGCAGATACCACAACTGATGTATATAGACAGCTGTGATTCGTCATTGACCACATTTAATGTCCTTTTAGCTAATAACTAATCAAAATTGTATTTCTTAAACAATACTTAAAGCTAAATATCTGTCAACTTGAAAAACTGAAATGTGGATGCCACCCATATATACAGAGTTTAATGCTTGTGTACTTGTTTAGTCTAGCAGGCTCTAATTAGGAAAAATACATACCCTACTTCACGGTCAAATGACAACTGGCGCTCCAGTCTTCTTTGCTCCCACTTTGGATTATAAACAGGCCCTCCAATTCATCAAATACAATGCAGGTGTGCAGTGTGGCCACTGCTGGTCTTGCATTGTACATGATTACATTGGCAAGAGGGAAAAAGGCATGTGGAAGGTTTTGTAGGACATATTTTCAATACCATAACAGGTGTGGAGTAATCCACACTATTAGAGCCTCCCTATTTTAAATTCGGAGAAGGAGGTACCCTCTTTTCATTTTTTCAAGCTCATTGGTGTTGAGTTTTAAGCTCAGGAACACTTATTTTCACAAACCAAATAATGCTCCCGAACATCAAAAACTTAGTGGTGAATGACAAAGCACTTTCAAATATTTAATAAAGGAAAAATAATTCAGAAAGCATTAAGGGTTATCTAAAGAGAAAGCACAGTAGCAGAAACTTACCTTGCAGCTGAATTTGTCTGATCAAAGTTTGTAACTGAGTTTCTGTAACACATGCAAAAAGATAGATCCACCTGTCGACTAAACAAAAAAATGTTGTTTACATTTTTTAAATTATGATATAATACATTAAGATAATATCTAGAAAACCATTACCCTCTTGTGAAATCAGATAAAAATACAGTAATTTACACAGTTATTTACTGTATTCATTATAAACATCCTTAAATGTATTTTACTCCTTAACGCCGACACCTCCCAAGAAGCGATCAGGAGCTTTCTGTTAGGTGCCAGTATCTGTGCCGGGAGCATGCAGGGCACTTATTTATTTTTATTTTTTTGTCATCTGTGTTCCATTGGGGGAATTTACTTTCACTTCCTGCCCCATTGCCAAATTAGAAAGTGAGAGGAAATCCCTGCAAATTAAGGGAATCCATTGTGTTCCCCAATTCTCCAGTACTAGTGTACCCATCGGAAAATTACCCCTCTATTACTTTTCTGGGGCAACCCAAAAGTTGGGGTTTCTTTTACTTTCACTTTCAAAGATAACTGTAAACAGGACAAATAGAAAGGGTGAATCTTCCCAATGAGGGCACAGACAGCAGTAAAAACCTAATAGGTGTTCTAATACCTCTCCACTCTATCCAAAACTAAAAAAAAACTTTGTTCTTTAGCTATAATTTAAGTAAATACAAAATATCTTCATAAATGTTAAATATTGAATGAAAATAGTTTCAGAAATCACAACCTTCTCCCAGTAATAAAAAAGACAGTGTTATATCAGTTATTGGTGGAAGAAGGATACTTATATACATTATCTCACAAAAGTGAGTACACCCCTCACTTTTTTGTAAAAATTTTATTATATCTTTTCATGTGACAACACTGAAGAAATGTCACTTTACTACAATGTAAAGTAGTGAGTGTACAGCTTGTATAACAGTGTAAATTTGCTGTCCCCTCAAAATAACTCAACACACAGCCAATAATGTCTAAACTGTTGGCAACAAAAGTGAGTACACCCCTATGTCAAAATGTCCAAATTGGGCCCAAAGTGTCAATATTTTGTGTGGCCACCATTATTTTCCAGCACTGCCTTAACCCTCTTGAGCATGGAGTTCACCAGAGCTTCACAGGATGCCACTGGAGTCCTCTTCCACTCCTCCATGTCGACATTATGGAGCTGGTTGATGTTAGAGACCTTGCACTCCTCCACCTTCCATTTGAGGATGTCCCACAAATGCTCAATAGTGTTTAGGTCTGGAGACATGCTTGGCCAGTCCATCACCTTTACCCTTAGCTTCTTTAGCAAGGCAGTGGTTGTCTTGGAGGTGTGTTTGGGGTCATTATCATGTTGGAATACTGCCCTGCAGCCCAGTCTCTGAAGGGGGATCATGCTCTGCTTCAGTATGTCAAAGTACATGTTGGCATTCATGGATCCCTCAATGAACTGTATCTTCCCAGTGCCGGCAGCATTCATGCAGCCCCAGACCATGATACTCCCACCATCATGCTTGACTGTAGGTAAGACACACTTGTCTTTGTACTCCTCATCTGGTTGCCACCACACATGCTTGACACCATCTGAACCAAATAAGTTTACCTTGGTCTCATCAGACCACAGGACATGGTTCTGCAGCACAGTTTCAGGGTCTTGCCATTCTTTTTATAGCCTAGACCATTTTTACGTAGTGTAACAATTCTTTTTTCCAGATTCTCAGAGAGTTCTCTGCCATGAGGTGCCATGTTGAACTTCCAGTGACCAGTATGAGAGTGAGAGCAATAACACCAAATTTAACACACCTGCCCCCAGTTCACACCTGAGGCCTTGTAACACTAATGAGTCACATGACATGGAAGGCAAAATGGCTAATTGGGCCCAATTTGGACATTTTCACTTAGGGGTGTACTCACTTTTGTTGCCAGCTGTTTAGACATTAATGACTGTGTGTTGAGTTATTTTGAGGTGACAGCAAATTTACACTGTTATACAAGCTACACACTCACTACTTTACATTGTAGCAAAGTTTAATTTCTTCAGTGTTGTCATATGAAAAGATATAATAAAATATCTACAAAATTGTGAGGGGTGTACTCACTTTTGTGAGATACTGTATGTATGTAATGTTTTATACTATTTTCATTCAATAGTTGAAATTTATAAAAATATTTTGTATTTACTGAATTGGACTTAGTTGTTTTTGATACCCAACGTGTGTCCTGTGAAAGCAGCTTCCATTTGATAGGTATTCTAATCACCTTTATTTTGTATTAATACATGTATGCTGCAGGAACTGCACTGGCTTAGTGAGTTGGCATATTTCTACAATTAAAACCATTTTACCTCTTTATTAGCAATACAAACTGACAAGGGTTTCAATTATTCTCCACTGTATCCACTCCATTGGATATCGCATGAGATAAAATACTGCATGGTTTCATAAGATAAATACCACATATTTCAGAAGTGTTTTTTATTGAATGCCAAAAAATCCCTGCGTTTTAATAAAAACATTATGCAATATTTGAGACATTTTTGCCATTCTTCAAGCTCAAAAGTAGATACCAAGTCTCGTACCCATTGGGTCATATTGGAGAGTTTGCCCTGGTTAACAATGCAGTCCCCATCAGTGAAGCCTATCACTGTTCATCAGTGCAGCCTATCAGTGCCCATCAGTGACACCTATCAGTCCCCATCAGTGCCACCTATCAATGCTCATCAGTGCCTCCTATCAGTGCCCATTAGTGCCACATATCAGTGTCTATTAGTGCTGACTGTCAGTGCCCATCAGTGCTGCATATGAGTGCAGCCTCATTAGTACCTCCTTAGTTGTGCCCATCAGAGCCACCTCATCAGTGCTGCCTGTCAGTGCCCATCAATGCAGCCTTTCAGTGCCCATCAGTGCAGTCTCATCAGCACACATCAGTGAAAGAGAAAAATTACTTATTTGCAAAATTATATAGCAACTAAGGAAAATTCTTTTTTTCTCAAAATTGTCATTGTTTTTTCTTGTGTTTAGCAAAAAAAACCCAGTGGTGATACCACCAAAAGAATGCTCTATCTCTAAAAAATTTCATTGGGGTACAGTTAGGGTTGCCACCTCATCCCTTTAAACCCGAACACATATGAATTACACAGGTACTGTGGCTGATTAAGGTGGTAACTAAACTCACTTGGTGCCTTATCTGCATTAAATTAGCCTCAGAACCTGTGTAATTCATATGTGTTCAGGTTTAAAGGGATGAGGTGGCAACCCTAGGTACGGTGTTGCATGATCGTGCAATTTTCATTCAAAGTGTGACAGGGCTGAAAGCTGAAAGGCTTAACCTCCCTGCCGGTATTCCCGAGTGTGGCTCGGGGTAGAATTTCAGTACCATTAGCGGTAACCCCGAGCCACACTCGGGATTGCATTGCTGGATCCTGTAAGAGATTGCTTACCTTGTCCCCGGGATCCCACAATGTATTCCCGCAGTGTACGGCGGCCGGATCTTCCTCCTGATGCTCTGTGTGCCCTGGCTTCTGTTCCCTGCGAGCGACGCCACGGCAAATTCAAAAAGTATAAAGCACAAACACACTGATACATAGTAATCCTATTGGATTACATTACTAAATAAAATAAATTGACCTTGGTTTGCCCCCCAGTGCTTTCTCCAGTGCCCTTGCCTACAGTTTTACTATACTTTGTGTCAGCAAACTGCAGAACAACCATGGCATCAAAAGAGCGCCTCCACCTCAAAAGTGGTATATGACCTGCTGGAAAACAGTGACAGCGATACAGAATCGCTTGCAGAATTGACTGATAGCGATTCATGGGGAAGTTCGTCATCAGACACAGAAAGCGATTTCAGCGATGATCCTGCGACTGTGCCCAGCGATGTGTGGACTTGGTGCTCGATTGACTGTAGTACGGAGCACGTATCGTCCCCAAGATTTCCCTTCACTGGAGCACCTGGCATCAAAGTGGATGTTGAGGATGAAAACCTCTTAGCATACCTCCAACTCTTTTTGACCGATGAGGTTATTGAAAAAATTGTTAGGGAGACGAATCGGTACCAGGAGCAACAAGCTGCTATGCGTCAGAGGTTTTCAAGGAGCAGAAAGTGGGAACCCGTGACAAAAGGTGACATCTGGAAGTTTCTTGGTCTAATCATTCTGCAGGGAGTGGTGGGGAAACCCCTGCAGAAGTGGTACTGGACAACCAACAAATTACTGGCCACTCCTTTTTTTGGCACGGTAATGTCAGAGTACAAATTTTCTCTGATAATGAAATATTTGCACTTTGCAAATAATGAAGAATTTGATGAGACTTCTCATCCAGCTCCAAAACTCAAAAAGATTTGGGAGGTTTATCAAATTATTCTGAAAAATTTCCAGCAGACCTATGTACCCGACAGAGACATTAGTATTGACGAAAGTCTAATGGCCTACAAAGGAAGACTCAGCTGGATACAGTATATGGCGTCAAAGAGAGCACGATTTGGAATAAAATCATTCATGTTATGCGAATCAAGCTCTGGTTACATATGGAATTCGATCCTATACACCGGGAAAGGAACCAAATTCAACTAACGATTCAGCAATTTTGGAATGGCTACCACTTCGGTTCTTACTTTGATTGAGCCATTGCTGAATTAGGGCTACTGTGTAACCACAGACAATTTTTATACTTCTCCAGAACTTTATGAGTTCCTTGTACACAACAAGACGGATGGTTATGGGACCATTCGGGCTAACCGGCATGACATGCCGCCAACCTTTGGCAATAAAAAGCTCAAGGCAGGAGAAATAGTTGCCTGGCAAAAAGGCAAAATGATAGCACTGAGATGGCGCGACAAAAAAGATGTGTGCCTTATGAGTACGATTCACAACACCACTACTGTCAAGGTACACACAAAAGGTGATAAAGATGTAATGAAACCACAAGTCGTCATGGATTACAACAACACAATGGGAGGTGTGGACAGATCTGACCAGGCCATGACATTCTATCCAGCGATGAGAAAACAACAAAAAAAATATTACAAAAAAATATTCAGGCATCTTCTTGAACAGTGTTTGTGGAACGCATTCATTCTGCTAAAAAAAAAGAGTGACAAGCCGGTGGTTCATGCGGACTTTGTTTGGAAATTTGCCGAACTTATATTTCTCAAGCACAAAACACCAACGACCGTAAATAGATCTGGACATCGTGCTGCTGGCGTTGTGAACCCAGAACACTTGACTGGTCGGCACTTTATGGACCACATTCCACCAACGGAAAAGAAGTCTGCACCCACAAGGATGTGTGTGGTTTGCTGCCCTAAGCGTGACAACACTGGAAGGAAAATACGAAAAGCAACCCATTTCTATTGTCCCGAATGTGACGTTGGACTTTGTGCTGTACCATGTTTTAAAATTTTCCATAACCGGGACATTTCCTGAAGCAATATGACTACTAATATTGCATCCTGCAAAATAATGGTACCGCTTTCAGCACCAAAAATCTGAAATAATCATACCGCCAGAGAGGTTAAGCAGGAAGAGGGTGAAAGTGTCTAGTATTGAAGTGGTTAATCTGCCCCTGTCCACTTTTTGCACTGATCATTTGTCTGTGTACTTACACCACTCTAGAAGCCTTGCCTGTTAGTTAGTTGTCAAACTCAGTGACACAATGGGGTAGATTTACTCAAACTGGAGAGTGCAAAATCTGTTGCTGCTCTGCATAGAAACCAATCAGTTTCCACTTTTTGTTTGTCAAACCTTCATTGAATAAACTCAAGTTAGATACTGATTGGCTACCATGCACAGCTGCACTAGATTTTGCAATCTCCAATCTTATTAAACCAACCCCAATGGGTACACTGAACTCCGTGACAGTCTGTCTTCAAATTTGCCTACATAGTTGGATTCAGACTGAGAGAGGAAATAGACAGCACTGGTATTTGATTGGACTTTACGATTTTGGACAGTGCACAAGGAGATAATGGCAACTGCATTTGTATTATTCAGGAACAGGCCGGAACAGTCCTTGACCAAGCAATATTGCTTTAATTGCAAAATAGAAGATTGAGGTCAGAATGTAGTTGTGCCATCTGCCACGGTGTCTTGATTAGAAACCCGGCTCAGCAAAATTACAATTTATTTGGCAGGTAAGACATTTCTCACTTACATATTTTAGCTGTGAATTTAGTTGTTTGCCTTCATTTTCACTCTCATCGTAAGAAAAAAAAAGTCCATCTGGTGTTACAGTATGCACTAGCTTCTTGTTAATATACTGTATGTCACTTCCCTAGAAGACTGAGCATTTATAATTTTTCAGAACAATGTTACTAACTACCTCAGCCAGATTAAGCTGTCCTCCCATACAATTACCAGTATTTCACAGGAGCCTTAAATTGCTCAGTCAATGTGCAATGTAGAGCAAAATGTTTTAATAAGCATTCATTGCGAAATTACCTATAGACAGGGTTTGGTTGATATCCTAATTCATATAATATATTGTATATGGTATGGATTATAAACACAGTGTAGCAAATCTCACATTTTACTGGCTAGGAGATGTTAGTAAACCATTATCAGAATGTATAATACAATGTCAAACTAGCAATTCCTATTTGAAAATGTCTATTTAATATTAATTTAACATTTACACCAGACTATTACATATGGTCAAAGGTGTAGCTACAGGCTGAGCAATTCCTGTAGCTGTTATTGGTGGGTAGGGCTGCATTATTTACAGCTGTTTAAAGGAAACCATGACTTGACTTGGTATCAGCCTCTCGTAATTCCTGTACTGTACAGCAGCACTTTAACAGAGAGAGGAAGAATGGCACTAGAAGCCATTGAGGAGTGTTGCATACACATATAATGACAAGGACAATAATACGAGGAGAAGTAAGCATAAGAATGAGCTCATCAGTATGCAATGATCTTTCATTTTCCAATCACATATGGGTGGTGAAGAGGGTGAGTAAGCTGTATAACTTACCTTCAGTTAAGAAACTTGATGTCCTTATCCTAGTACTGTTCAAAAAGGCTATCTAAATTTTAGGTAGCATTCACATTCTTATTCCTGAAATTCAAATTTTTTCTAATTTTTCAAATCAAATTTGAATCAGGAGTGGTCAAATTCCTCAACTCATAATGCCTTGCATGCCATGATCTAAATCTAACCCTGATTAAGCCGGTAGCTTGATAAAAAAAGATATCTCTGCTACCACTAGGCAGAGTAGCCGGCCGCCTAGGGCGCCACTACCACCAGGGGTGCCCATCCGCTGTTGATCCGTCACTGCTCAGCATCAATCACTCATGTCACTGGAGAGCCGCGGCTGCCAGCACCCCAGGGTGGTAAAATGAGGCGGATCCAGGGGCACAGGTGCGGGCCTGTGGACCACGGCTAAAGAAATGGGTAGAGAGGCTCTGCAAAAAATCTCTAACTCCGCCACCTCCATCATATAGAGGGACAGGGCAAAGGGGCTGGAGTCAGGGGCAGAGCCAAAGGGGGGTGGCAAAATGAGGTTTCACCTAGGGTGTCAAAAATCCTTGCACCAGCCCTAGGTGACAAAGGTGTGTCATGTTAACAAACATTTGCTTTTTTAGGACATTGACCAGTGACCACATCTCCCCATTGCTTTAAAATGCATTTGTTTACATGAAAATGCTTTCCACCCTGCTAAGTTGTCAAAGGAGTTCTCTGTGAGCCACCATCATGGTGAACTGTAATGATTGTTACCATTCATGACATCGGGTTTACAGTAGGCTTGGGATTTGGGCTTGTACATTCAAGCCAATATTTACAAATATGACTGGTTGTATTTTATTCATTAGACTATGAAGTTCATTCAAGTTTATTGCAATGAACTGAAGATTCGAATGGATAAAACACGACATAATGATGATTGTTTTATAAATAAACTGTACGTACATACTGTATGTATACTGAAATCAAATGAAATGGGGTCATTAGAGTTTGTGATGTTGACTCACACTCCTTTGACATGTTGAACTACATTGGCATGTTCATGCAAGGGCAAAAGGCTCAATATAAAAAAAATGTAAAATATGAATGAATTAATTGAAATCTGTTTGTTTTCCCTATACATTATTCACCTATTATCAACTATTGTCTAAAATACTTTAGAGCCATTTGAATGACACTAATATTGCTCCAAATGGCAAACGTTCAAGATGAACAATTGTTTTCTATTGAATTTAATGTATATTGAGTTTGAAGTTCAAAATAAAATTTTTGAATTAGTCAAATTTGAGTTGAACCGAAATATAGAAGATTAGCTCATCTCAAATCTCAGGGTTAGACACATTTATAAAGCCTTTGCAGTGAAAACAGCTCCTATGTTTGTATTTTAAATGTTCATTTAGCTGTTTGCTCTGACTCAAAGCTTTAAAACAAAACAGAGAAAAAAAAGCCATCCATCATGCAAAAACTCCTGCTGCTGCTGTCTGATGCTGGCTGGATGCCTGGCACAGGTGTGACAAGCGCAATCTACTTTTTGTCCTTGCATTGATACATGGCGATTCACCCACTGACCCGCTTAGACCTGGCTGCTACTTGTGGCTTACTTACAGAGAGGGAGCTGCTTTGAGGTGGAGTTATTTACAGCCTAGCTGTCAGCACTGCGAAATCCATATACTATGACAAAATGGTACAGCATGAAATAACCAGGCAATAACTTGTTATTGTAGTACAGAAGAATTGCTGCAATGCATATGTCTTAATTACTATAGAGCAAATAATGAAAAAAAAAAGCATGTCCTTTTCTATACCATGAAGCTCGTTGATCAGTGCATGCTACTTTTAACATGTATGAATGTTTTGATGAAGCAATTATGATGAATTACATATGGGTAAATTCTTGCTAAAGCAAATTATGATCAATGAAAATGCTCTTTTGTGTTTTCTTTAGTAGTGCTTGATCAGCTCCACTTTTCATTGTTAATTGATTAGGCTGGAGGCTGAAATGTGACGCAGGAAACTGTATAGTTGAGACAGGAAAGAAGGGTATCTGACCGGATACAGAATAACATATCCTTTGGTTCAAATATAATTTATTTTTAGTTTTTCAGTTGTTTGCCTGGAGTTGTGTTTAAAAGTTTCCACAGATGGGCATGGTATCTGCAGAAAGGGCTTGCTTTAGACTTTCACTGCAGGTCATTTATTGGGCTGTCAATAACTTTGCCACCCAATAGAAGCTTTTCAACTTACGATTTTATTATCCCCTGAACTTTATTGGGTATTTGTATATGCTTAAGGGCCAGTTCACACCAGAATGCAGTGTGAGAAAGGAACATTCAGTGTGTGTTTTCCACATCGCAATGGAAATACACTGCCTTTGTGATCTGCTGTGGGTGTCGATGCATTATTATTGGCACCCCAAATACAGATCGCAAATGCAATGCATTTGTGGGCATGCAATCACATCGTACAACATAAACATGTAATTTGATGCAGCACTTTTTAAAAAGTAGTGCATGCACTTTTTTCCTTTGCGTTCCAGTGCGACTTCAGCTCATTCAATGAGCAGGCTGCAAAATCCCAGCACGCTTTGTTCCCGTGTGATTCCTGTGTGAACCGGTCCTAAATTTGGAAAATCTGTCAGAATTTGTATTCTCGGAGCATAGCCAATCCGTTGCAGGCTTGGGTTGCTTAATCTGTAGATGTATGGGCAGCTTAATATCTAAAAAGAAGCCTGTGTTGTTATAATGAACACAACACAATTTCAAAGCATATGTTTATTGTGCTTTGTTGATTGCCTTCTTTATTTTAATTAGGCTGTTATCTGAGATGTGTCATTGAATAAATACATGTCCTCTGATCCCAAAGGTCAACAACGAAGAACTGGTAATACAACAGAGAGGTTATGTTATTGCTATAATTAGAAGAAAGTGACTAACGTCACTGTTTTGGTCATCAGTAGACTGACACTTGGGAAATGTCATACTCCTGTGAGATGTATATTAATAAGGAACTTCCGTTCTGCACTTACCAAATACAGCTGTATTAAAAATCAATATTTCTCAATGACCTATAACTAGTCTTTATTAGTATCTAATTAATGGTCCGCTCCTAACAGAGAAACATGAGGTAAGCATGTAAAAGCATATAATGTTTAACCACTTCAAGACCGAGCCTCTTTTTTGGGTTCTGTGTTTACAAGTTAAAACCATTTTTTTTTGCTATAAAATTACAAACATTATATAAATAGATTTTTTCTAACACCCTAGAGAATAAAATGGCAGTCATTACAAAACTTTATTTCACACCTTATTTGCGCAGTGGTCTTACAAATGCAATTTTTTTTGAAAAAATTCACTTGAGTTAAAAAATAAGACAACAGTAAAGTTAGCCCAATTTTTTCCATATTGTGAAAGATAATGTTACACCGAGTAAATTGATATCCAACATGTCATGCTTCAAACTTGCGCCTGCTCGCGGAATGGCAACAAACTTTGCAACTTAAAAATTTCTATTGGCAATATTTAAACATTTCTACAGGTTACCAGTTTTGAGTTACAGAGGCAATCTAGTGCTAGAATTATTGCTCTTGATCTAACAATCACATACTGCCTATGCAGGAACAATCTGTGCTTCATTGGCTTCCCCAAGGCAGCTGAGGGTAAGGAGCCTGAACTCTTCTTGGAAAAATGGCTAAAGTCACTGGTGGTTTCGGACACCCTCTCATCCCTATTTGCTATTGAACGGACCAATAGGGTGCCAATGCGACCTCCACCACCAGGGGGCTCCCCATGACCCTTGCTAGCCAAGATACTCAATTTTAGAGATAAAGAGACTGTCCTGCGCACTGCACGCAATCTCCCGGAGATTACATTTAACGGCTCCAGAATTTCCATTTTCCCGGACTATTCTGCTGCCATCCAAAAACAAAGATCAGCATTTACCGCAGTGAAACAACGCCTGCGGGACAAACAGCTTATCTACAGCATGCTATACCCAGCCAAAGTGAGAGTGGTCAGTGATTGGTAAAGCCCAATTTTTCCTCTCCCCTGCAGAGGCCTCTGATTGGCTTGACAGCCTGGGATAGTGAATTTTGGTGCAGCAGTTTGGGCCCCCTTTATTTGGCTGAGACCTCGGCCAAGATGATGTACCACGGCTGACATGACCCTCCATTGCTAAAGCGGAGGGGAGCTCTAAGGTAGTAAATACTGTTTATATTCTAAATGTTATTACTTTTCCTCTGATTGGCACGATCGCCTAGGATAACGGAGACAACTATGTTTGTTCTGGGGTAGCAGGCTGGGCCACTTTTAATTGGCTGAAACCCCGGCCTGGATGCTGCGCCATAGCCAGTATGAATCTCCCGCTGCTGTGACGGAGGGAAGAACTGCTCTAATGGCGCAAATATTGCAGATAGCTTCAATGTTTTTGTTATGCAGACGATCTGTTGCCTTTGTTATACCCCGTGAAGACCCCCTGGATTGTCAAGCAGAACTGGTCCTGGTACACCCAATCGCTGTGGGAAGGATCCGGTGTGAGAGACTACCTCCTTGGTAACACTTCAACGAATGAGACTTAACATATCCTGATTAGGTGCCTTTACCAATCAAAGTGAACTGAAAGAGCGTGTCCAACAGACCAGTTATGGTCACTACTTTTACTTCTACTATGGTTATTGAGATAAGGTTCATTGAAGTTGGGGACAATGAGCAGGGAGGGGGGTGGGTTAAGTTGTGGACGAGATTACTGTTTGTGTATGCATTATTTTAATGGTTATATCAGATGACAGAAAGGTGCACTGGCAGAATTTTAATCACCTATTTTTACCTGGGAATTCTATGGATTAGGGTGAATTATGCCGCACTGGTGGGGTGACTGCTGCACCCTGGGCATACCGTACTAACTACACCCTCACCTTTTTTTCCAGTGATGTCTCTGTACTCCTCCAGATGGGTCTCAAGTGGCTAACGTGGTATGTCAGGGGCCTAAATTCCAAGTTTAAAAGGTCCCTGTTTTTTGCCTTTTTAAAATGAACTAAAGCCCAAATTATCCTATTTCAAGAGACTCATTTGGTTGGAGCCAGGGTTATGGCATTGAAAAGACAGGTAGACCATGCCTTCCATGTTGCCCTGGTTTTCAAATACTTAGAGACACTCTATACCATAGTGAATGTATATATCCCCCCTGACATTCGATAAACAGAAACTGAACAACTGTATGGCGGCTGTACTCCCCATGGTGCAGGGTCATCTCATTGTTGGGGGGGATTTTAATGCGGTTATGAATCGGGACCTGGACAGGCTTTGGTGCAGTAGACCGCAACCTCTCACTCTGCGGAAATGGGCATCGACATACGAACTAACTGATGTGTGTCAATGGAAATTCCCTGGTAGAAGAGAGTTTTCATGCCTCCTCAGAGTCTTATAGATCGCTTTCCCGACTGGACATGTTCTTCCTGTCTGGAAATCTGCTGCCTAAGGTTGAGGGGATAGCTTTCTTCCCAGAGCGATCTCCAACCATTCTCCGCTGGAACTCTGTGAGTGTGACTCGCCCTGAGGGGGGACGGGTCTGGAGAATGAGTTCCTATTGGTTGGCGGAGCTGATGGTTCTATATAAATGCACAGAAAATATTCCTAAATATTGGTCAGAAAACAAACAGGGTACATCAGAGCTTGTTGCATGGGATGCATTTAAAGCAGTAATGAGAGGAGTTTATATGGATGGAGCATCAGAACTTAAAAAGGCTAATAGAGAACAGGAATCCCTTTTGGCAGGGGAGCTGAGGGAAGCGGAGGATCGATATGTTCGGGATCCTTCCTCCCTTCACTATCAACAGCGAGAGGAAGCGCGAAGAGCATATGCACTGGCTCTGATGGTGAAAACCCAAAAAAGTCTTTTATACCAGCAGCAGAGGATCTTTGATGCTGGGGATAAAAATGGAAAACTCCTGGCTTTCCTGGCCAAACCCATTCCTGAACCTATCACCATATCTAACATTTATGATGGTTCAAACTCTCCAATCTACCCATGATGCAACAGTACAGAAGTTCCTGCAATTCTATACCAACCTGTATAAATCTCAGGCCCATTATACCCCACCAGAACTCTATGAGTATGTGGATACAATAGATTTATCAGTGCTTTCGGATGAGCAGCGCTTATCATTGGAAGCACCTATTTCAATAGAAGAAATAGATAATGCACTTAAGGCTTTCACCAAACATAAAACCCCGGGGACGGATGGATTCCCAATTGAATGGTACCTAACACATCGCGGCACCTTGGTCCCTAGATTGCATAAACTATATTCCACAAACAGAAAAGCTTGCCCGCATCTATGCACGAAGCCTTAATTGTGCTAATACCTAAGCCTAATAAAGCCCCCCTATACTGTGAATCTTATAGGCCAATTTCCTTAATAAATACAGATCTTAAGGTTATTTGAAAAATCATGGCCACCCGTATAAATATGGTTATTATGAAGTTGGCCATGGACCAAACGGGATTTATTGCTGGGAGGTCCACGTACACCAATATATGTAGACTGTTCACTAACATACAGTCACCCAACACAGCACAAGTACCTAGGGCAGTGGTATCTATTGATGCTCACAAGGCATTCGACTCTGTCGAATGGCCCTATCTCCATTATGTTCTTGAGCGCTTTGGATTCGGGGACAACTTGCTCACATGGATCCGTATTTTATATGACCGACCCCTGGCCCGCATTAGACTTAATGGTAGGATTTCTAAACCCTTCTCTATACACGGAGGCACTAGGCAGGGTTGTCCCCTCTCCCCTCTATTGTTTGCCCTCGCAATAGAGCCCCTGGCTTCGCCCAATTTTCAGGGTATGTGGGTTGGATCAGTGGAGGAACGACTATCGCTGTATGCAGATGATCTCTTGGTCTATCTCTCCAACCTGCAGGCCACGGTCCCAATAATGCTCTGCCTAATCACTGAGTTTGGACATTTTAATGGGCTTTAAGGTGAATTTGACTAAATCCAACTTTCTTACTGGATCCCAACTTAACAAGTAACCTCCCACCAAACTGCCCACTCGAAACAGTTTCCACGTTTAGGTACTTGGGCATTGTAATACAGTTACCTATTTCTAACTTCATTCCTGACAATCTCTTACCCTGTATAGCATCCTTCAAAAATAAGATGAACAACTGGGTTATGCTACCTCTCACATTAATGGGCAGAGTGAACCTATTTAAAATGGTGTTTTTACCTAAGTTTTTGTATATTTTGGCTAACAGCCCAGTGTATGTGTCAAAAAAAGTTTTTCAGGATATTGACTCTCTCCTGATGACTTTTCTCTGGTACCCCAAAAACAAAAGAATAGCCCTCGGTAGACATGTGCAGGATGAAAAAATTTGTTTAGTTTAGTTTTTTTTTCAATTTGCTATTTAACTGAATTCGTTTAGTTAAATTTGTTGCATTCGTTACATTTGTTTTCGGGATTCATTTCATTTCATATTCGAATTCGACCGCATTCGAAAAAATTCGACCGCATTTGAAAAAAAATTCTACCGCATTTGAAAACATTCAAAATTTGAATTTCGGAAGACTGTTATATATTATATTTTTCTATATTGTTTTTCTATTCTATTCTTTTCTATTCTAGTGTGTTCTTTTATGTTCTATTCTATTCTTTTCTATTTTCTATTCTAATCTTCTTCTATTCGAATTCAAATTTATTCTATTTGAAATTCGAATTTTGGAAGATGGTTATATATTCTATTTTAATCTTCTGTTCTATTGTTTTTCTATTCTATTCTTTTCTATCTTATTCTCTTATTTTCTATTCTATTTTTTTTCTATTCTATTATAATCTTTTCTATTCAAATTCAGATTCAGTCTATTCAAAATTGGAATACATTGTATTCGAAATTCGAATTTCAGAAGATAGCATATAATATTCTATGTTAATCTATTCTGTTCTATTATTTTTCTCTTATTTTCTATCCTATTCTATTATTTTCTATTGTCTTCTTTTCTATTATTTTCTATTCTATTATAAACTTTTCTATTCAAATTCAAATCCAGTCTATTCGAAAATTGGAATTCATATTGTATTCGAAGTTCGAATTTCGGAAACTAGTATATCATTCTATGTTAATCTATTCTGTTCTATTGTTTTTCTATTCTGTTCTATCTTATTCTCTTATTTTCTATTCTATTCTTTTCTATTCTATTATAAACTTTTCTATTCAAATTCAAATTCAATCTATTCGAAATTGGAATTCATTGTATTTGAAATTCGAATTTTGTAACATAGCATATATCTTCTCATTCTATTTTAATCTATTCTGTTCTATTGTATTTCTATTTTTTTCTATCTTATTCTCGTATTTTCTATTCTATTCTTTTCTATTTTTTAATATTCTATTATTATTTTTTCTATTCGAATTCAAATTCAGTCTATTTGAAATTGGAATACATTGTATATTTGAAATTTGAATTTCGGGCGATAGTATATATTATGCTATGTTAATCTATTCTTTTCTATTGTTTTTATATTCTTTTCTATCTTATTCTCTTATTTTCTATTCTATTATTTTCTATTCTATTATAATCTTTTCTATTTGAATTCAGATTTAGTGTAATCGAAATTGGAATTCATTGTATTCGAAATTTGAATTTCGGAGGATAGTATATATTATTCTATGTTAATATATTCTGTACTGTTGTTTTTCTATTCTTTTTTATCTTATTCTCTTATTTTCTTTTCTATTTTTTTTCTATTCTATTATTATTTTTTCTATTTTAATTCAGATTCATTTTTATTCTTTTTTTCTTTTCAATTTTTTTCTATTCTATTATTATTTTTTCTATTCAAATTCAGATTAAGTCTATTCGAAATTTGAATTAATTGTATTCTAAATTTAAATTTCGGAAGATTGTATATATTATTCTATTTTAATCTATTCTGTTCTATTGTTTTTCTATTCTTTTCTATCTTATTCTCTTATTTTCTATTCTATTCTTTTCTAAAATGTTCTATTCTATTATTATTTTTTCTATTCAAATTCAGATTCAGTCTATTCAAAATTTGAATTCATTGTGTTTGAAATTAGAATTTCGGAAGATAGTACATATTACTATATATTATTCTATGTTAATCTATTCTGTTCTATTGTTTTCCTATTCTTTTCTATCTTATTCTCCTATTTTCTATTCTATTTTTTCTATTTTATTATTATATTTTCTACTTGAATTCAGTCTATTCGAAATTGGAATACATTGTGTATTCGAAATTCAAATTTCAGAAGATAGTATATATATTTTCTATGTTAATCTATTCTGTTCTATTGTTTTTCTATTCTTTTCTATCTTATTCTCGTATTTTCTCTTCTATTCTTTTCTATTATTTTCTATTCTATTATTATCTTTTCTATTCAAATTCAGATTTAGTCTATTCGAAATTGGAATTCATTGTATTCGAAATTCAAATTTCGGAAGATAGTATATTATTCTTCTATTTTAATCTATTCTGTTTTATTGTTTTTCTATCTTATTCTCTTATTTTCTATTCTATTCTTTTCTCTTATTTTATATTCTATTATTGCTCGGGCTTCGAGAGGTGCACTTCCATAATTCTACATTGGAGAGGGCACTCCTGCAGCCAGATTATACGGGGCTGATCTCTATGTATTATGGGTTGCTAGAGCAGAAAACGCATGCCCGACTACAAACCCTACAGGCTCACTGGAAGGAGGATATACCAGACCTTTCTGATAAATATTGGGCAGAACTGATGAGCACATATTTTATTTATACAATATCTGCTAAAGATAGGATGATACAATTAAGTATTTTCCATAAAATATATTATACTCCATTGCGACTCTTCCGTATGCGCAAACGTAATGACTCGCTCTGCCATAAATGCAACAAGGACACAGGCACTTTGCTCCACATGTTGTGGACCTGTGAAAAAATAAGACCGTCCTGGTCACAAATAACACATTTTATCGCTACCAATTTTTATTTGCCAAATATCTGCAGTCCGAAATGGTGCATATTGGCAGTGTTCGAGGACATTCAGCTGGGATCATACCAGAAACTATTTCTGCGCTTCTTACTGTTTTAATGCGAGGAAGGCGGTGGTGTTGCAATGGATACACACTACATCAATAATGACTGGTCAATGGAAGGCCCTAATTAATCAGGTTTTACCAATTTATAAACTCACTTATGAAGCTAGGGGCTGGCCAAATAAATTTGAGAAAATCTGGGGTCAATGGAGTGGGATCACTGACACATGTGCAGTCCCATAGGAGTGATGGTCTTGAACTGGGGGTTGGGCGGTAGGTCTAGAGTATTCCTATAATGGGTGCTCAGTGTACAAATGGGTGATGATTACATGGCATGATACCTTCTGTGTTAATCTGCCAGTGTGTACTGCCTATATTTGTATACGTTACTCTCTGTCCTAGTTCTGGTTAGCAAAGTTTGTTGCCTTTATCTGAAAATGTCATGAATATATGCAATATCAGTTGATGGATGTGACTAACGAATAATAACTGTCTTTATTTCCTGGCCCTGTAATGTGATATGGAAGCATCATTGTTATATCCTACTTCTGTATTATGTGATACTTACACAATGTAACAAATGCTGACAATAAACTACAGTTTAAAAAAAATATATGGTAATGTATGAATTTGTTCAATGATATCACTCAGGATACACTATTCCTTTGTTTACACTTAGCTGCATGACCCATCATTCATGGTGAGAGAGTGAGGTGATCGAAATGTTGACAGGTCAGCAGGTTTTTCTCTCGGCAAGGCGATGGGCATCATCCATCATGATTGACAAATATTTTCTTTGCTGGATGACATGACATCACGACTGATGATAGATTTATGGATTTATATTGTGGGATTCTTTTTCCTTTCCTAAAGGAATTGTCAGTATGTGACCTCTTTATTTACTATTTCGTTTTTCTTGTCAATCGGTAGGGGTACTATTTACCACTTACATGTAGGGAATATAGCAGGCTCTCACAACCATGGGTGATCAAGTAGGTCTGGGGTTCATGGAAGAGGCTCTTGTTCGCATCAACATGGGAAAAGGTCCTTTGCTAGGGGTATAACCCATGACAATCTACCCTCCCCATGTTTAGGGTATGTGGCTTGGTATGTTTTGGGGGGGGGGGCATATGCTTACCCCCTTCCTTTTCCTTTCTTTTCTAACAGATTGATTGGTAATAACTGGAATAAAATAGCCAAAAGAGGGAAACTAATGCACAGGGGATCAAGGGGGCCTGGGGTGCATGGAAGAGGCTCTTGTTCTCATCAACATGGGAAAAGGTTTTTTGCCAGGGGTATAACCCATGGAAATGTACCCTCCCCATGTTTAGGGTATGTGGCTTGGTATGTTTCGGGGGGGGGGGCATATGCTTACCCCCTTCCTTCTCCTTTCTTTTCTAGCAGATTGATTGGTCATAACTGGAAAAAAATAGCCAAAAAAGGGAGAATAATGCAGTTACCACATCTAAGAAATGTTAAACTACAATAGATTAAATTATTGTGTTTGGGTTTTATAGTACTTTATTCTGAATGTGCGTAACCCCATTAAATTGTCTTTTTCTGCATTTTAAATTAAATATTCCTACATTAGTCTCTGCAAGGCAAACAAATTAGGCAAACCATATGATTTCTGAAGAACAAACAGCCAGGATTGTTAAAAAAGTATGTTTCCCTTTACTCTCCTATAAATATACCCAACTTTAAATAAATAGTTTTCAGTTCACAAATCCATATGTGAGGGTATTGCATGAGTTTACAGATCAATATCTTCAGTTAACATACTGTTAGTATGGGAGACCGACTTCAACTTACTTTAGCCATAAGTCATACTACATAGGCAAGTCATAATGTGAGTATATGTGCATGAAAGCAAATCACAATGAAATATATGTAAAATATATTTGCAATTGTGTTTAATATACCCATACCTTTAAAATCCTGTTGATTCTCATGTAGGTGAGAAGAGGAAATTTCCAAGACAACAGCAGGAACAGATTTGCCAATATATGTCATACACCTCCATTCCTTCACAAGAAATTTAATAGTAATCATTAAAATGTCATGGGCTTATGAGTGGCTGATGGTGTTGTCTCAGTATAGCACTGAATCATTGTTTGGAATTCATTTCTGCAGCTTTACATAAAGCAGGGGATTTGTTTACTTCATTTGAAATACATTTGTCCTCAAAACATGGTTGCCTAGTCTTCATTACAGTTCCATTATGGTTTGTGCCTGTTTATAGCAATGGCTAAATCACTGTCCAGCCCTTTTCTCCATCAAGACTCAAGATTTCAAAACACTAAAATGTCCACTGTCGTAGGAAAATATAAAGCAATAATAAACATTAAATTGGATGAAAAGGATTCGCCCAATGCAACCTTCTTTATCAGTGTGTAGCAAAAGCCTAATGAAACTGTCAAAGATAATTGGTAAGCTGGATATATTAGACTTAGTCAACATCAATATTTGTTACTGATGGTTATAACAGGGGAAGTATCTGTTTTTGTCACTGTGCACTGGATTTCATTATCTGGGTTACCTTATACATTTGACCTTTAACTATTTCATGGGTGTTTTATCACATTTTGTATAGCTGCATGTTGTAGAGAAATATGACTTTATTTTCTATGTATGATTGCCATACAACAAGTTAAAGGCAACATTCACCTTTAAAACCTAAAATAACCTGTACTGACAAGGGGCCACAGTAGGTGTTAAAAACCTATGTAGCATTGTAAAACTGTATTGTCATACCTGTAGTCCATTTAGGCCCTCCTGGATACCTGAATGATACATTTCCAGTTAGCAATCAGTCAACAGGGGGCATGAGCTATGGGTCTGACTTAGCAGGGACCTATGTACCACTGCACAGGGCAGAAGGGTCCTTCTCTGTATTATTCCGGCAGGGTACAGTCATTTCTGATCAGACTGCCTTCAAAAAAATAAAATAAATAACTCTTACACTCTAAACACTTTAAAGCAGAAGATTTTTTTTTTCCATCGTAATGCATTCTATGCATTAGCCACTACAGCCCTGGAAGAATTTGCCCCCTTAATGACCAGAGCACTTTTTGTGATACGGCACTGCTTCACTTTAACTGACAATTGCGCGTTCATTCAATGTTGTACCCAAACAAAATTGATGTCCTTTTTTTCCCACCAGTAGAGCTTTCTTTTGGTGGTATTTGATCACCTCTGTGGTTTTTATTTTTTGTGCTATAAACAAACAAAAAGCGACAATTGTGAAAAAAACAACTTTTTACTTTTTTGCTATAATAAATATCCAAAAAAAAAAAATGTTTTCATCAGTTTAGGTCAATATGTATTCTTCTACATATTTTTGGTAAATAAATCCGCAATAAGCATATATTGATTGTTTTGCGCAAAAGTTATCACGTCTACAAACTATGCAAATAGATTTATGGCATTTTTATTTTTTTACATTTTTTTTCTGGTAATTTTTATCAGGACTGCGATATTGCCGCGGACAGATCGGACAGTTTTGACACTTTTTTGGGACCACTGACATTCATACAGTGATCAGAGCTAAAAATAGCCACTGATTACTGCATAAATGTCATTGGCAGGGAAGGGGTTAACACTAGGAGGCAATCAAGGGGTTAAATGTGTTCCCTCAGTGTGTTCTAACTGTGTGGGGCCTGGGCTGACAGGGACATAACAGATCTCACTGATCCAGATCACAGGGAACAGTAGATCTCTGTCATGTCCCCTGACAGAATGGGGAACCGCCGTGTTTATATTGGATGCCTCTGTATTAGGTGATCACGGGTTGCCGGCGGACATCGAGTCTGTCTGACCCACAGGCACACTCACGCAGCATGCAGTGGGCATGAGAGTGCACCACCGCCGGCATGCTCCCACCCCCAGATGCGGCTGCTCGAACCGCCATATATGTATGGCCAATTGTGCAGGGATGCCAACCTGCTGCAGTAAATGTACCTGAGCTGTTCGGGAACGGTTAAGATAAAAAAAACCTTCAGTGTGCAGCAGCCCCCCCACAGCCCCATTAATACTTACCTGAGCCCCATCTTGATCCAGTGATGTGCACGAGTGCCTTGGCCATCCAGGACTCTCCTTCCTAATTGGCTGAGACCCAGCAGCAGATCATGCTGCTGTCAATCAAAGTCAGTTAGCCAATGAGGAGAGAGAGGGGGTGGGGCCGAACCAAGACTCCATGTCTGAATGGACAGACAGAGCAGCGGCTCAGCTTGGGTGCTCCTATAGCAAGCTGCTTGCTGTGGGGGCACTCAATGGGAGGGAGAGGCCAGGAGCAATGTAGGGGGACCTGAGAAGAGGAAAATGTGGGCTGCTCTGTGTAAAACCACTGCACAGAGCAGGTAAGTATGACATGTTTGCTATTTAAAAAAAATAGACTTTAGTATCACTTTAAACACTTTTTTGTTGCACCTGGAAAATATTTATCTGACTTAAAGTGGCATTAAACCGAAAAACAACAACTTACTATGTCTTTGTTGTCATGGCTTGATTAGATTTATGTTTGATACTTTTTTACCTTCATTTTCACCCGGTGACTCAGTAAGTATGTCTGTTATTTTTCAACCTCCTTTAAGACCAAGCTCTGCAGCAAAATTGCCAATTAGAGAGTTGAGATAAATAATTTATCACTAACAGGGGTACTTACAATGGTCATCTTTTATTAATTTATGTAAAACCTTTATTCCAACCTTTATTAAACCTCAAACAAGAAATATGAACCGAGTGTATCCCTCTATAGCGTGCACCTGTCGCAATTAAGAGCACTAAGTGTAATTTCTGCCTGCTGCTTTGTTCCACTTCTATCACCATGAATCACTTCTGACAAGTTCTCCTGACACCAGCAGAAAAATGGTGACAGGGGAGGAAGCTCCAGTTGATTGACACCCTCAGCCCTGTTTCTGTGAGCTGTGTGGAGGGGGCTGTGTCCCTTCCCTTTAATCAGCTCTCAGAGATCTCACTGAGCTCTGTGAGTTGTAATTTCAGCTTTCTGCCCCCTTTTTTCTGAATGCTCTGACAAGCTTTTAATAAATTCTGGACATTAAATAGATGTAGATAAGAGAAGACTGCAGATAAACAGATACAACTTATGTAGAGGATTTGTTTCATCTCTGTGTATCATCTGGGGCCAATTATTTCACTGGGTATATGTGAGGGTTTACAACCACTTTACATTTTTTGTTTTTTTAAATGTCAGAAACCTCATGTAGCATGCATTAGGTATGTTTGGGAAAACTTAAACAGATTACTGACAATAGAGTACAGAGTACACCATTGCAATAGAGCTATATGTGAAATAAAACTAAGGTCATAAAGTGATTGTTAAGCCACACACACATATATATATATATATATATATATATATAGCTTAACAATCACTTTATGACCTTAGTTTTATTTCACATATAGCTCTATTGCAATGGTGTATTGTGTATATATATATATACCCCCATCCCCTCTGTATTAGAAGGATAAGTTCCCCCGTGTTTGTGTTATAATATACGCATATTTATGATATAACACAGGCACAGGGGAACTTATTCTTCTAATACAGAGGGAATGGGAGCTTTTAAAGTTAAGAGAGGAGAGAATATGTGTTAACAGGAAGAGGGAGGGGGAGGAGGGGGGAGCTGAACACAGGCACAGAGGAGAATATGAGAGCTGTGAGTGACACAGACACACAGACCATGGTCTCTTAGGATCAGCTACATGATAATCGGAGTCTGCACTCAGGAGGGGCAAAAGCACCATGCTACTAACTGCACATTAAAGAGACAGGAGCAGCATATTTTTTTTGGGGGGGTTAACAAACGCTATATGTCTTTCAAGGATTCGATATACAAATATAATTTTGACTCGAGTGCACGTTTAATCCAGTACTAATATATTAATGTGACCTTACAGATACAACAAAATACAGACAAGGTCAGGCTAACAATGTTCAAAGAGTAAAGTCAGTTACTCTTAGTAGCCGATTCTATGTCTTTTTTTAGTTGACTTTGTCTTTTTTTTTTTTTTTTTTAGCTAAACATTACTCCCACGCAAATTTGACAACATTATTGCTGCCTGTACTTTGAATAGTCACAACAAAGTATTAATAACATGACTGAAAGCACCAATCTCTCCCTGCAGGTGGAAAAATAATATTATAACAAATCAACAAATGCCATAGTAATAAAATAGAAGTTTACAATCATGCTGTAATCTGACCTGGGGTCTGTGTGTTTCATGCTGCTTCCTCTCCATGATGAGATTTTTTTCTTGTTGTTTTAAACTTTAAACTGATGCATATTTAGACATTTCCATACTGTTTTATGAAGACTGCAGGTGATTACAATGGTGTGCTTTTTTTAGTATGTCATTGCCCATATAACTCATACAGACATATGTAATAAATAATTATCAGTTTAGTCTGTCCAACACCAGTGTGCAAATTTTCAATCATTATGTAAAAGCAATTTTCTATGTTGAGCCTATTATGGATGCAAACTGGCCATTGTCAGTATTCTGGTCATTTATTAAGTGGATGCATTTCATTGTCTGATATGTACACATTGGAGGCAATGTTATGTTTTTGAGCTCGATATCTGGAGACAGTTAGGAAACATGCGTTCAACATTTGACCTATTAATAAATCAAAGATAGTTCTAGCTACAATCTTAACTAGTGACGAGTGAATACCCATTTCACTTGGTTAAAAGTGGTTCAAAAAATCTGCTACTTGATCGCAAATGGTGTAAAAGCGAGTCCCTGCAAGAGAAAGCTTATTTTCAAACAGAGCACATGCTCCTTACCTCTTGGTGACCTCCTTTTACCTAACATGAACAAGTGAGATTCTAGAATTCAATGCCGCTTGGGGGATATGGGACAAGAATCTCCACCCCTTTTTGACAGCAATGTCCTAATAAGAAAGTAATATACGTATTAATTAGGTGATATCTTAATATGGATGTGTAACAAGCTCTTGTAAAAGCAGTGATGTAACCACAGCATGTTACATGTTTACAAATCAATGTGCTGCAGTGGTTTAACCACTTCAGCTCCGGAAGGCTTACCCCCCTTCATGACCAGGCCATTTTTTGTGATATGGCACTGTGTTACTTTAAGTGACAATTGTATGGGCGTGTGACGCTGTACGCAAATAAAATTCATGTCTTTTTTCCCCACAAATAGAGCTTTCTTTTGGTGGTATTTGATCACCTCTGCGGTTTTTATTTTTTTGCGCTATATTCAAAAAAAGACAAACATTTTTGAAAAAAACACAATATTTTTTACTTTCTGCTATTATTATTATTATTATCATTATACATGATTTATATAGTGCCAACCGATTACTCAGCATTTTACAATGTAAAAGTGAGACAATACAGTTACAATACAATAAAAAACAAGAGGATTAAGATGGCCCTGCTCAGAAGAACTTACAATCTAATAGGGTGAGGCAGGTAGTACAAAAGGTTCTAACGGTGGGGAATGAGTTGATGGAAGTAGTAAAAGATTAGTTAGGGAAAGTGATAGGCTTCCCTGAAGAGATTCGTTTTCAGGGATTGCCAGAAGATAGCAAGAGAAGGAGATAGATGAACAGGTTGAGGTAGAGAGTTCCAGAGGGATTGGAGAGGCTCTAGAGAAATCCTGGAGATAAGCATGGGAGGGGGAGATGAGGGAGCTTGAGAGTAGGAGGTCTTGGGAGGAACGGAGAGGACGGTTTGGGTTATAGTTAGAGACAAGTTTGGTGATGTAGCTTGGGGCAGAGTTGTGAATGGCTTTGTATATTGTGGTTAGTATTTTGAATTTAATTCGCTGGACGATTGGAAGCCAGTGTAGGGATTGGAGGAGAGGGGTGGCAGACACTGAGCAGTTGTTAAGGTGGATAAATCTGGTAGGAGCATTCCTGATAGACTGAAGAGGGGATAGCCTATGGAGAGGGATGCCAGTGAGAAGAGTGTTGCAATAGTCAAGGGGAGAGATAACAAGGGAGTGAATGAGGAGCTTGGTGGTTTCATTTGTTAAAAAGGGGCGTATTTTAGAGATGTTACGGAGGTAAAGTGTACAACTTTTGACAACAATTGGATTTGAGGGTGAAAGGACAGGTCAGAGTCTAGGATTACACCTAGTACCCTGGCATGAGGGGAGGGATTGATGGTTGCATTATTGATTTTAATAAAAAAGTCATGGAGGGGGGACATGGGCAGGAGAGAATATTACCAGCTCAGTTTTAGAGAGATTTAGTTTAAAGCGGTAGTAAACCCATGCATTTAACGGGTTAAAAACCAGTCACATTTCCGGGATGTGCCGGAAATGTAACACTCCCATTGGTTGTGCTTTAAACCATACTGTCAAACCATCCAATGGCTGGTGTCATAGCTGATCACATGTGCAGCATCATGGCAGTTGTAGATTAAACAGAGGCCAAGATGGCAGCTTCCTTGACTGAAAATTATAGGAGGGTTTACTACCACTTTAAGGAAGTGGTGTGACATCCATGCTGATATGTCAGTTAGTAAGTTAGTAATGTGAGAGGAGACTGAAGGAGTAAGGTGAGGAGCAGACAGATAGATTTGAGTGTCATCGGCATACAAATGGTGTTGGAAACCGTGGGCAGTTATCAAGTGACCAAGGGAGGAGGTGAAGATAGAGAAGAGAAGGGGTCCAAGAACAGAGCTTTGGGGGATCCCGTCAGAAAGGGGCAATGGAGAGGAGGAGACAGAGTTGTAGGTAACACTGAAGGAGTCCTGTGATAGGTAGGAGGAGAACCAGGGTAGGGCAGAATCTTGGAGGCCAAGGCAACCGAGTTTATTGGGAAGGAACGGGTGGTGAACAGTATCAAAGGCCACAGAGAGGTCAAGCAGTAGGAGTATGGAGTAGTTGCTATAAAACATTCCCAATAAAATAATGTGAAAAAAAAAATCAAATTTCATCTTCAATTTAGACCAATATGTATTCTGATACAAATGTTTGGTAAAAAATACCCCAATACGTGTATATTGATTGTTTTGCACAGACGTTATAGCATCTACAAACTATGGTATATTTTATTTTGACACTTTTTGGGGACCAGTGACACTAATACAGTGATCAGTGCTAAAAAATATGCATTGTTACTGTACTAATGACACTGGCAGGGAAGGGGTTAACATCAGGGGTGATCAAAGGGTTAAATGTGTTTCCTGGGAGTGATTACTAACTGTGGGGGATGTGGTTAGACCGGGGGAATGCAAAGATTTATGTCCCTGCTTAGCAGGGATACAGGATCAGGGATACAGGATCAGCACATTCCCCTCTCACAGAATGACAGTCTGCCTTGTTCTGCCTTTCTTACAAACGATCGGCGGCTCCCGGCGGACATCGCATCCGCTGATTGGCTCCAGCTGCGTCCAATCACAGTGAGAGTGGGTCACGCCCCAGACCCACAAGTGTCAGGTGCGTAATCTGGCACAGAGCGGCCACCCTGCCGCAGTATATATATGGTAGGCGGTCGCTAAGCGGTTGACGTGGTTGTAGACCTCAGACATAAAAAATGAACAAAGCTCATCCTTCTATAGGGTATACTATCCTGAATCTGAATCACTGAGTGTGATTCATCTCTCATCTTTCATCCCTCTGCTATCTGCATGAGTCACTGAAAATACTTTGAGGTGACACAGCAGCCTTCTTTGAGATGGCCTGCTTTCTTTCCAGCACACAGCAAGTAACTTTTTTTTTGTTTACAAATTATTTTATTGGAAGGTTGTATAAAAATATACATGCAGGTATACAAAATACAGGCAAATATATACCAGGTAAAAGATAAACAGGTACAACTTATGCAGGAGGATTTGTTTAATCTCTGCGAATCACCTAAGGCTAGTCACTTCACTGGGTACACGTCTAATTTAACTATTCGATCAGAATTTGCTATTTATATTCTGTAGACATCAGTGTTTAAAATGTAATATTATGTAATAATGTGCTTCATTGGACTTTCATTGGACTTGCTGTCTTCTGTTAATTCTATCCACACCAATATCCTTAATTTGACCAACTATTATAAGGCAAATTGTAATTTAGAAGTTACATTACTTATCAGCCAAGTTCTCTGCATCGTGACCTTTTTTATTCTATGCACTGACAGAATGCAATGTTCTATTGTATTTTGGGGGTTGGCATTTGAAGATAGTCAGAGCACAAGAGACCTGCTTGATGCATCTGATTTGTATATTTAGAATCTAACAATATAACAAAAATTGCTCTATTCAGGCCCTTAACTAACAAGTCCAAACATTTATATGAGGCACAATGACTGATAGTGCTACTTTCTTACTTACTTTTTTACAACAGAGTATTCACACAACCTGTAGGTGCCTGGGCTACAAAGAGCGAGTTATATTGCTCAAAGCTATACAAAAAATGGCAACCGCACCGATCTATAACTAGCCTTTGCAGTAAGGTGCACATGGAAGGGCTTTGGAAAAAAAAATCCCAGCACACTTACCAGCTACCCTGCAAACAAAAATTAGCCCTGTCATATTGTGCTACTGTATATGGGATTACAAATGTTTGAGGGCAAGGCAAATGTATGTATTTATGCTAGCTGCCTTTTAAATACATTTAAAGATTAATTCCAAGTATGGTTATTTTATACATAGTTACATGTTGGGCACGCTTGGACCATTGTAACTGTGTATATACCATACCTGGCCGATCCACATTCATTCAAAAAGTGCAAAGCATTCTCTGAAAGGATCCCATACCAAGCAGCCAACCTCCTGTTTTCAGCATGCAACAGGAGAGCCGCTTGGCACAGGACTCAGAAGCAAGTGAAGATCACTGGAGTAGTGATGGCTACTAAATAATTTCCAGCTTCCAGGGGCATTGACCAGATATAGTAACTACTTTGGCCCAATCTTGACTAATGTAACTATGAATAAAATATCCATAACCAGGAATAATCTTTAATGGTTTAACCACTTGAGGACCGGAAGGATTTCCCACTGTAGGACCAGAGCACTTTTTGCGATTCGGCACTCAGGCGCTTTAACTAACAATTGCCTGGTCGTGCGACGTTGTACCCAATTGAAATTGACGCCCTTTTTTTTCCACAAATAGAGCTTTCTTTTGGTGGTATTTGACCCCCTCTGCATCACTTCTGATCACCTCTTTTAACAAAAAAGAGTGACAATTTTGAAAAGAAAATAATATTTTTTACTTTTTGCTATAATACATATCCAAAAAAAATATATAAAAAAAGTATTCATCAGTTTTGACTGATAGATATACTTCCTCATATTTGTGGTAAAAAAAATTGAGATCTACATTTACTGATTGGTTTGCGCAAAAGTTGCCGCGTTTACAAACCATGAGAATTAATTTATAACATTGTTACTATTTTTTTTTTACTTTTAATGACGGTGATCTGTGATTTTTATCAGCACTGTGACATTGCAGCGGACATGTCGGACATTTTTGACACTTTTTTTGGGACCAATGACATTTATACAGCGATCAGAAATTTAAATATCCACTGATTACTGTATAAACGTCATTGGCAGTCAAGGGGTTAACCTGCAGGGGGCGATCTAGGAGTTATCTGTGTTCCCTAGGCGTGTTCTAACTGTGAGGAGGCTGGGCTGCCAGGGGCATAAGAGATCTAACTGATCCCAGTGACAGGGATCAGTAGATTACTCACATGCCCACTGACAGAGCGGGGAACTGCCGTGTTTACATCGGTGGTTCCCCATTTTTCTTCTGTGCCAGGCAATCGCGGGTAGCCAGCGGACATCAAGTCCATCCGACCCATGGCCATACTGCTGGACAGTGCGGCGGGCATGAGAGCGCACTGCTGGCAGTGCGCTCCCACGCACGAGTGAGCCACCGTTTACAAACTGCGATTCACGGGATCATGCCACTCTGCAGCAGTAAATGTACGCGAGCCGGTCCGGAACCGGTTAAATACATAACTGACTGGTGTTTAACTTTAATGATGTGAAACAGCCACATTGCTCCTGATATGTACAGACCATGTGATCCAGGCTACCTAAACTTTAGGTTCCATGAGAAAGCACAGGAATAGCAGTTTTTTATTCACTGAAAATGAGATGTACTTTTGCACTCAGAGTAATAATGCTATCTGATTATCCTGACACACTCTCTGTTAATTCATGTGACGTGTGAATTTTAATTCTCTAATTTTATCACAGAAAGCTGAATAGTCAGGTGCACTCAACACAGCAAATAATTATTAAAATGTCAAGTAAAGTTGGTAAAGTGATTGCTATATTTAAAACATTACACAGCACCCTGTTATAAAACTGTGCATTTAGGTGTTAATTTCTAAAGGCAATGTATGGTATGTTTAAGCTTATTCTTTAGATGTTCAAGTGCTAAGGGCTAATAGGAGAAAGGACATAGGCATAGGGGCCACTTAACAGTTCTCAAGGGGTGCCAGGCAGCTGAACAATAAAAAAGTAGATCCTTTTACCTGAGTAATACATGGCAAATCAGGGAGGTGGGGTACTCTAAACCAATTTTCAGGGAGGACCTGAATAGGGGTATTCTCAGACTGACCAGTGTTCGAAACACATTCCACTGTCCTGACCTGTAATTAATATGCCACTGATATGTATTTGTTTTTGACAGTCATGGCAGATATATTGCGAATGAAGGGTCTTTTAAGGGGTTTCATCGATGTAAAAGTGAATGGGGATGCATCCAAGGTATGGTGTCCCATTTGAATGTCCAGTTGTTTAGACTCGGGAGAAATATTTAAAGGGTATTCTGCAGTGGGCTCCTGTAATAATTCCTGGGTCAGTGTATTAAAGCTCAGAGTCTACCAAGTAACAACATTTTGGCTAAAGATACAATGCATTGTTATAGCTTTCTTTTTGATGCCTTCAAGAGCCATTAACCAATCTTTTTGGTTATTTATTTTTAACTGTTTTTTTTTATTGGTCCGGATATTTGTTACAAATGACTGCTATGGCCAATAATAAAAAACTGTTGTCTGGACTTTATTTTTTCCAGGGGATATACAAATGGTAAGGGCAGATATGGCCTTGTTGATAGTAGTAGCAGGCTCCCTCTGAAACCCCTGTGTCAAGTTACAATAGAGCATCTTATGCGTGTATACAGGGCAGGCATGTTTGCACATTATATAGCTGCTCCATTTTCATAGTCTCAGTTTCAAAATTCCTGTTAGTCATGTAGTCAAAATATGACTGTGCAGTCCAGCGGACAGTGGAGTCAGGCCCAGTGCACTCACTAATTAACACTCAGTAACAGACATCAACAACATAGAATGGTAGACTGCCTAGATATTTCTAGGATAATATTATACAATGGCAAACTGTCTCTTACACAAAAATGTATATCCCTAAATGTCTTATTTGTTCAAAATATGTACAGTATGTTCAACCACTGGAGAACAGCTCCACTGGGTTATTGCGAAATAATAACCCACAGGTTACCACAGATTGGTGACAGACATGATCTATTTTTAAGAAAGAGTGTTTTTTTTACAGTTTATTCAAATGAAAATGACAATAATAACATATCATTTAGATTAAATGTGTATGAGCAAGTACAGGAATGCTCAATTAAACAACATGTTCTAAAAGCAAACAGTAAACCATTTTTGCAATAATTGACCTGCATTAGTGATAAGTATTAACTTTGTACTAGCAAAGTGCAATGTTTGCTGCTCTTTGTCTCAAGATGTAGGCACCTTTATGTTCAAAAATTCAGAAATAAAATGCACTTACAGCAATGTATGGGTATGTATATGCTAGTTGCAATGATCAAACTACTAGTTATTCATGCCATTAAGAGAAGAGTCTGGGAACCAGTAACACAGGTTCCTCAATAATAATCTCTGTCAACATTCATTGATACTTTAGCAGCCTTTGTCATAATATCTACAGTGAGACTGCACCACTGTGACTGTAATTTTAGCGGCAGATCTTTAATAAGCAAAAAACAAGAA
This sequence comes from Glandirana rugosa, assembly GCA_018402905.1. NCBI lineage: Eukaryota > Metazoa > Chordata > Amphibia > Anura > Ranidae > Glandirana > Glandirana rugosa. The sequence continues at coordinate 67,837 of BLSH010314485.1, read as the reverse complement.
AATATTAACTATTGATTTGAAGAGGTAATGTGATTGTGTAGGGGTAATGAATCAGACAGCCTAAAGTGGTATATAGGCTACACGACTGGGCACCTGAAGCATTTACCATGTTGCCGAAAAAAGAGTGTGTAAACATGCACTGCATTCAGATCCAAAACACAAATTCAAAAAATCTGCATCCAAAGACATATGTATACATTTATTCCATATGCAGGTATTGAAAAAAAAATATGGGACAATTTTATGCAAGTATTTAATGATAATTACGCAGGAACTTTTACATTAGAAAAACAGTGAGTAATAAGATCAGTAAAATGTTTACGCCCATGTGCATGTAGCCTAAAGCTAGATACACACTATACAACTTTTGTTGTCAGATTTCCTTTAGATTTACCTTCAACTATGTAGTGAAAGGGTCTGCCTGATTGCATACAAATTGAAAGTGTTTAGGCTTGACCTCATATTATATGTTTTTGGTAAATCTAAAGGAAAACAATCTAAAGAAAAGTAGTAGATAGTGTGTATCCAAATAAGGCTACATGCACATGGGTTAAAACATGCCTAGTAGAGTTGAGCGAAACTGGACTGTAAAGTTCGGGTCCGTACCGAACTTTGGGGTGTCTGGGACCCGGACCCGAACCCGGACTTTTCAAAAAAAGTCCGGGTTCGGGTCAGGGGTTCTGGTAATTTTAATGAAAGTTCTGAAAATTGCTGTAAAAAAGTCCAGGAAGGTCCTAGAGGTCTGCAAAAGAAGGAAAATGGGGGTAAGGGTGGGGCAAGTGCCCTACAAAGAAATGGGGACGGGAAATAACTTTAAATATTTTTAAAAAAATAAAAACATAAAAAAGCAAAAATGGAAGTGAATGTGGATCATCTTAAAACTGGGTCTGAAAAGTATTAATTAACGGTAGAAGCCATATAACTGTTCTAAAATCATCTTCAAACTGTGTCAAAAAAGTATAAATTAGCCGGGAGAACCCATATCACTGTTCTGCACACATCTGGAAACTGTGTGTGTCACTTTAAATGAAACCGGGAATAACTGAACATCTGTTCTGCAAACATCTTTAAAGTCTGTGTGTCACTTTAAATGAAACCGGGAATATCAATAAGG
>BLSH010314485.1:27841-55681 GCA_018402905.1 Glandirana rugosa | reverse complement strand
GTCTTGGACCTGTAAACTTTTTCCAAGCCCAAGGTCAAGACCCAAACCCATAAACTAATGCGTACAACTTATCGACGTCCCGTTGGTTAGTTGTTCACAAAGTGACCAAGCGGGAATCTTCGGTAGTGTCGGTACGGATGATTACCGTACCGACACTAACCGGTCACGTAGTACACTGGGTCGGAGAAATATTCGACCTCAGTGAATCACGACGAACAGTGTACGAGAGACTCATCACATCCTTCTCCTACGACGGCCGCGACACTTCCTGTCTAACGTCTATATTATTGTAGAGTAGGACGTAATGTCTTATCCACAATCAGATCATTCTGTAATGCAGGATGAGATGTTATTATATCTGCAATCTGTCCTTCACAGCGCCGGCAGCATCCTCTTCCTACACTACTCAGAGAGCATGTGACAAGCAGCACTAAGTGACTCCAGCTTATAAAGAGGCTGGGTCACATGATGCACTGGCCAATCACAGCCATGCCATTAGTAGGCATGGCTGTGATGGCTTCTAAGGGCGAACCAGTGAAACACTTGTTGATTGGTTGCCCTGCAGCTATTCAACATGCGTAATCAAATACCCAAACCCAGAACTGGAACCCGAACCTTTTTCAAATGTCCAGGTTCTGGTCCAGGTCACGGACACCCCAAAGTTCGGTACAGACCCGAACTTTTTCAACTCTAGTCTTGTTCAGGTGACAAATATAAATGTTTAGATTCCCTGTCATTTGCTGTTCGGATGACAATGGTGTCCAGGACTAATATAGGTGGTGTATCTCTGCGCCAGGGACACAGACACCAAAAAAAAAAGACAAATAGAACCAAAACTAAAAAAAAAAGCTTTGGCCCTACACCATCATTAGGTGCACCCATTATGACCTCATCCATTGATGACCATAGTCATCTAAGCATAACATAAATATGTTTTTAGGCTTACCTGTAGGTGCCCCGGACCTTTTGGAACCCTAGTGATGGCTATGCAAGGAGAAAATTATAAAATGTCATCATGTGCTTATGTTGATCTTTAGAAAGGTAACAACAACACTAAAATGAAAATTAGTAAATCCATGTAGTATATCATAACAACTATAGCAGATGGTAATATATTGCATTCTTTTAAGGCAAGGAATATGTTAATTTCTAAGGCAAGGCAAGAAAGTGACCTACAACAGATGGGACTTCTCCAGGCAGGCGTGAGAGATGAAAGGCATCATTTTCCTCTGCCGCATCGAAATTCAACACCAAGTTGTCATCTGGCTTTCTATGTTCTGCAGGGAGTAATTAAACTGAACAGTGATATCAGAACAAAGTTGTGTAATTTCCCATAAAGATTCCATAAAGGGTCTTATCTGGCCCTCTTTGACTATTAATGTATTGGAATGGACACGGGGCTCCAAAACACACACACACACACAAAAAAAAGAAAGAAAAATATGTATGTAGAGTATGAATCAGCGTGTCACTTGAAAATGAGAGCCTCATCTTACTAGGGCATGACTGAATTTTCTTTCTATTACATTTAGATGTAACCTTCAAATTGTATGGGAATTGAAAATATGTGTCTGACTAAATGGGGCACTGGAGCAATCTAGAACACAAAGTATGATATGAAATGAAGGTATGGCTTTACATGGAGGTAATATATCATCATGATATATAATCAGACCCATAATATAAAGGCAAAGTGGATGGATGTACTGCATCAGGCACACATGCAAAATCACAGTTAAAGATATTAACATGTGTGATCTGTTCTGTCGTCATTACATGCAATATGCTTGACAGAAAATAATACATTAAAAAAGCACATTCCGACTGCAAAAGTGAAACTAAACTTTAAAAATCAGAAAACTAGAACATTCAACAAATTAGTGGTAGCAAGTATGCTATCCTTTTGGGGGAGTTCTTGGGAGTTCAAAGCTGAATTCCAGAAAAAAAATCTTTACTTTGCAGTGGGTCCCTCTCCCTACTACAAGGGTTAACTGCTAGTTTTGCCTAGGTAATAATGCATAAGATGCAATATTTACCTTATCTCTCACTCCAGCTGACTTCCTTCTCTCCATACAACCAATCCCCCAAAGCCTCTTCCCTTTGTTGCCCAGCAGGTCACAGCTTCCTGACATCATTGTGTACAATGCAGAACCAGCAGTCATGCATTGTACCTAAGGGCACTGAGGGCCCTCCCACAACCAGAAATTGCCAAACAGTGGAGGAGAGCACCAGTTGCTGAAGGAGCAAGGAATAATATAGATATGTAATGTTATTCATTATACCTAAGACAAAATGAGCAGTTATTTATTGCAGTTGGGAGGGGAAACCATTGCAAGGATTAAAGTTTCTTCAGTTCAGTTTGAAAGTGGAACTCTTGACACAGGTGTGAAAGGGTTAGATCCTCTGTAAGGTTGTTGTAATTGCCTGCTTCTCTGTTGGGAAGAATTCTCCTTAAGGCCCAAACATACATCTTAAATTTCAGCTAATTCTTGCTGAATCAGCCTAAATTCGAGCCCTAAGTGGTCTTACAAACACAACCAGGTTTGACAAAAGTTGACTTAAAATCAACTGAGCTGGGTGCAAAAATGTTGGTGGAACAGTGAATGCATCCTATGCCCAAAGTCCACAATAGAACAGTATGGTGCTACAACCAGGGCCGCTGTTAGAAATCATGGGGCCCCATACGGCCTACCTGATGGGGCCCCTAAAAGCCCGTCCTTGACCCAGCACCCTGACCCCGCCATTGACCCCACCCTTGGCCCCGCCCACTTGCCTTTAAAAAGGGATAGTTCTCTTCTATATGAAGTCTGAAGCTGCTGGCCCGAGCCCCCTACAGGAGGCCCAAATGTACACCCTTATTGGCGGCCCTGAGCAGACCCAATTGGACCCTCCATTCACCACTGTGGAGCAGCGGGTGTAAATGTCTGTTTTACACCTGCCTACCTCCGATATGGTCCGATAAAAAAGGACAAAGAGGATCTGTCTTCCTCCATCTAGGTGGATCAGATCAGAGGGCAGTTGGGTGTTAGACAATGAAGTCCATTTACACCTGCATAGAGCAGAGTGGGCTCTGTCCATGTCTGCTCTGTATAAACTGGGTGGATATGGACCTGTCAATCAATGACGAGATCCCCTGCTGAGCAAAGCGGAGTCCATCCCGTGTGATAGGGGCCTAAGGCGGGCCATAGATGATGCCATTTTCTTTGCTGCAACCATGGGTTGAAGGAAAGAAAATCACTTGATTACCCCATCAGCACAGTGAGTGTTGATGGGGAAACCTCTCCTGCAGAGCTAATGTGTTCTCCTTGTGGGGGTGGGGTGGGGCAGCCTTTCCCGCCAGGAGAACACAGTGATTACTGCTAGTGGCTATAATAGCTGCTAGCAATGATTGCATGTAAAGTCCATCTATGGTCGACTTGACCGTTTTGGTCTTTCATTAAGCATTTGGTATGGATAAATGGATATATTTTCTTTTGTATGTATTTGTCCAAGCTGTGTTTTGGTGCACTACCCTGTTTTGGCAAGATTTGATTTACCAGTACTAAGCTTTAGTTGTTGCTGTAATGTCTAATTACATATGTCTTAATAAACATACCCTTAAAAAAAAAATCTGTGGCTGGCTTGCATTTCACTATCCTTTCAATGATCATCATCATTACCATGATGATGACCACACAGTATAGGTACTGTGGCTTAAAACACCTGCACTGTGTGAGTGCAACTGTCATCATGATAATGATGATCACATTTGGCTGCTCCCTGCTATATGAATGAAAATAGTCAACAGCCAGGGCATGGATAAAGGTGTGTGCTGTGTCATGTCATGAGACTGTACCATTTCCTGTGTGACTTCTGCCATAGCCAGCGATCCCTCTGTGTTTTCACTGCTGAACTGTCTGCTGAGTGCTCATCACACATGGACTCGTGTCTTTGCCTGCCTCCCCTGCACTGATCTTTTCAAGTTCCAGGCTCTAGCCAGCTGCCCCTAGCCTGTCAGCACTCTTCTTCTGCATGATTCTCTCAGCATTTGTTACTAAAGGAGTCGGGTAGTGTGCAGGCCAGCGGCAGGGACTTACAAAGCCGGGACTTCTTCACATCACAGGAAAGTCCCCAGCAGCTGTGGCAATCTAAAGTCCCCCAGCTCCAGAGGGAAACAGATGGGGACCCCCCCGCCCCCATTAGCCCAGCCGGCAATGTAAATGCCCGGGACTCTGGCGGGGAACAGTATATCACAGTATGTACACAGTGACATCATGCATGAAGTCTGAAGCTGTCGGCCGGGCCCCCCTGATAAGTGACAGGGCCCAGGCCCCCTACAGAAGGACCAGTGGTCCCCCCCTATCAGTGGCCCTGGCTACAACCCTTAAAGCAGAGTTCCACCCAAAAGTGGAACTTGCACTTAAAGGGAAGGTGACTCCCTAACATGCTACAATTGGCATGTCATTTTTTTTTGGGGGGGGGGCGGGAAGCCTGTCTTTAGGTCCCAGGTCCACTTCCTCTCCCGGTGCTGTGGAACTGGAAGAAAGTTCTCCTTCCACCCTCCCTCTCGGCGATCTTCTGGGACATGTCCCAGGTCCAGGACTCACGCATGCGCAGTGCTCGCCCAGCTTAGAAGCCAAGGCCGGGTGCCCATACTTGTGATCATGGCGCCATACAGAGGAGGGGGAGAAGATCGATGATGTGGGTGGCTGCATCGCTGGAGCCTGGGACAGGTGAGTGCCCGATTATTAAAAGTCAGCAGCTACACTTTTTGTAGCTGCTGACCTTTAATAGGATAGAACTCCGCTTTAAACTTGTAAAGCATATGAAAGAGCATCATGTGTGCCGGAGCACAGCAACACAAGCTGTCAGAAAAACATCTAAATGAAAGGGTCAGCAATACTTTAAAGCAACACTTTATTAGCCACCTCAATACTGGGCATTTTTACTTCCTTTCTTCCCAGACCAATTTTCAGCTATCAGTACGCTCACACCTTGAATGACAATTAGTCATTCTACATTGTACCCAAATTATTTTTTTATCATTTATTTCACACAAATAGAGCTTTCTTTTGGTGGTATTTATTCACCACTGTGTTTTTTTTATTCCTTGCTAAATTAGCAAAAAAGAGTGAACATTTTGAAAAAAAAAAACAATATTTTCTACTTTCTGTTTAAAAAAATCAGATAAAATCAAATTATGCCATACATTTAGGGCAAATGTATTCTACTACATGTCTTGGTTAAAAAAAATCCTGATAAGTGTATGATAATTGGTTTGTGAGAAAGTGAAAGTGTCTACAAGCTATGCTACGTATCATTGAAAATTGATCAATCCTGATGTAATGACTGCCTATCTCATTTCTTGAAGCCCTAAAATGTCAGCACAGTACAAATATCCCTCAAAAGTCCCCATTTTGGAAAGAAGACAGTCCGTGGTATTTAATAAGAGGCATAGTGAGTTTTTTGAAGTTGCAATTTTTTCGCTGAAATTGTTTGGAAAATGAAGGAATCATTTGTTTTAGTTATTTCTCACACACAGCATAGGTACTTGCAATTACACCATGAATACATTCTGCTACTCCTCCTGAGTATGGTGATGCCACATGTGTGAGACTTTTCCACAGCCTGGCCACCTATAGAGGTCCAACATCCAAGTAGCACCTTCAGGCGTTCAAAAGGCATAAATTACACATCTAATTTCCTGACTACGTATCACAATTTTGAAGGCCCAGGAACACCAGGACAATGGAATTACCCACAATTCCCATTTTGGAAAGCAAACACCCCAATGTATATTCTATGAGGCATAATGAGTCTTTTGAACATGTATTTTTTTTACACAAGTTTTTAGAAAATAGGGAAATAAAATGAAAACATTTTTTACACAAATGTGTCAATTTATAAAATATTTCTAACATATAGCATGTACATACCAAAAATGATGACCCAAAATACATTCCAGTGAGCAAAGGGTAAACAAAAGATTACCTGTGGTTTTAGTAGTGCAGTTGTTCACAGAGGAGAGCATTGGTCCAGGCAGCAGGCAGGGATGTGGTCATTGACCGCAAAAGGAATCGACCAGGCAGCAAGCAGGAAACTGTCCATAGTCAGTACAGGCAGCAGGCAGAGATATTGCCACTGCAGCCAAAGCATTGGTTCAGCAGCAGGATGAGATGTGGTCAGCAACAGCCAAAGGAATTGTCCAGGCAGCAGGCAGAGACATGGTCAGCACAGCCAAAGTGTTGGTCCTGGCAGTAGGCAGGAACATGGTCCACAAGCAGGCAGTACAGGTAGCAGGATGAGGCATGGTCAGTTCAGGTGGCAGGTAGAGGCATGGTTGATTAACAGGCCAGGGTTAGATGGCAGCAGGCAGAAACATCAGGCTTAGGGATTCGGTCAGGTAAAACCTGAACACAGGGGTAGAGGATTTTTCCCACCCAAATCCCTTCAAACCTCCAGTCTGCAGACCCTAATCCAAGAATTACAAAACCTGGAGAAAGCCAAAAATGTAGTTTTCTCTACTTATAAAAACTATCCTGGAGCCCCTCACATATGTGAGAACGCTGTGTTGTCTTGAATCCCATTAATACAGTGGCAGGGTAAAAGATCAGTTCAGGCGGCAGGCATAAAGCATGGTCGATTAACATGTCAAGGTCAATTCACATGGAAGGCAGAAATGTGGTTGATAGTCGAAGCAGTAGGAAGAGGCATCGTCAATAAACAATCCAGGGTCAGTTCAGTTGGCATGCAGAGGCATTGTCGATAAGCAGTCCATGTCATACAGGGAAATAGCAGATTGCCAACACTGGGAAATATCTGCACTTCACATATACTTTACTAATAGTGTAGTGATGTGTGATAGATCCAGAACACTGTCCAATAGAGAGGTCTGGCTGAGAGGGATATTGGGGACAGTAGTATTGGGTGTCACTGCATATTCTGTTACTGGAACATACACGCCATTTTCTTTGGGGTTTTCAGCCTGTTTGGGTAAGAGGGAGGATATCGGGGAAATTCCTTTACTGGAGTCTGGTCAATGAATCAGAAAAAAATTGTTCAGGGGCATGGCCATGCGGATAGAGATGGGCTGTAACAATGTCCTGTTGGTATTGCAGGTAGGTTAGGGATTTTGTGTGCATTTAGAAAAGATGATATACAAATTGCACAGGGCTAGCTGAAACAAGTAGATGGCAACCTTTTTATACCAATAGATCCTGGAGACTAAGTGGGGCTATAACATTTGGTCATTCATATGCAGTCCCTCCATGAACAGATTATAGTCATGTATGCACTTTGGTTTGTGGACAGGCCCTTGTCTTGTTTGAAGTTCCACCAAGATGTCATCATGTATTGAGGAAAGGGTATAGACATCTCTTTTATCACTCCACTTTAGAGCTAGTACCTCTTCATTCCTCAAACCGGCTGTTTACTCTTGTTTTAGTTTTGTGGTGATCAATCTTTGTAGGAAGCACTTGCGGTTGGCCCATGCTGTCCTATAGGCCACAGTTTTCTTTAGTGGAATAGTGGGAGACTTCCGTAGAAACTATCTACATACAGATGGTAACCCTTCTCAAACAGAAGTTCTATAAGTTGCCAAACAACTTTGCCACTTGTCCCCATATAGGAAGGGCATCCAGGGGGGTCTAGCTGGCTGCCCTTTCCCTCATGAATTTTGAAGTTATAGGTGTATCCCGTGGTCCTGTTGCATACCTTGTAGAATTTTACCTCATATTTGACCCGTTTACTAGAGATGTACCGTTTAATGCCAGACCTTCTGGTGAAGTGGATTAGGGATTCATATTTTTGTCGGGAGTAAACATTTCCTTGAAGCTACCGCAAAAAAAAGTTGATCAGTGGCCGAATTTTGAGCAGTTTGTCATAGTCATGATTTTGAGGAGGTCACTGAGTATTATTATTGAAATGTAAAAACCTCATTATCATCTTGTAACATGTCCTGGGCATAGAACAGACTGGCATATGATGTATATATTGGGTAGACCAGTCCCATGTTCAATGTAAGTCCAAGAAAAATGTTAACTTCCTCCACAGTGAGGGGTTTCCACACAAATGGGTGGGCATATGTTGAATTAGGATTGCTGGCAATATATTGGCTGGCATACAGATTAAGCTGCTCCACAATGTCATTTAGCAGATCATCAGTAAAAAAGAAATTAAAATAAGAAATTGGGGTAAGATTTTCTGTTTGCATCTGAAGGCATGGCTGTGCTATAAAAGGGGAATTGTAGGTTTTTGCAAATTATTAACAGGCAGCTCCCTACCTTGTTATTGTGGATGGGACACCCAGTTACTAGCACCTTGCCTATCATCTGGGAATGCTGCCCTGCTTGTATTCGCCACTGCACCGGGATTAGTAGTGCACTGGTGGATGCCTGCCTGTCATCTAGGAGTGCTGTGCTGCTTGTACTCAACATTAAACCAGGATTTACAGCTCTACTGGTGGGTGCCTGCCCTTCCTCAGATCTCCAGAACCTCTCTCCTCCTCAGAATCCGTTGCTGACGCACTGCTTTCAACAGGCTCATACTCAGAATCTGAGTGTGACAGAGAGAGTTCCCCACTACTCCCACTCACCATACTCTGCATCTGGAAAGCTTCCTCACTGCTGTATAATTTTTTAGACACGTTGATGCTGCACTGCTGATATTGCTGATGTTGATCACTGGTAGAAACATAGAAAAGTGATGGCAGAAAAAGACTGAGTAGTCCATCGAGTCTGCCCCTTTTTATTTATTTATTTATTTTTAATTTTTTTTTTTTTTTTATACGGTACTGTGTGACAGATGTTTATCACTTGTACATATGTTTATCACTTGTACAGATGTTGATTTGACACTGGTACCGTGTGACAGATGTTGATCACTGGTACAGATGTAGATTTGCAACTGGAACCATGTGACAGATGTTGATCCCTGGTACAGATGTGGACCTGACACTGGTACCGTGTGACAGATGTTGACCACTGGTACAGATGTGGGTTTGACACTGGTACCATGTGACAGATGTTGATCACTGGTACAGATGTGGATTTGACACTGATACTATGTGACAGATGTTGATCACTGGTACAATGACATATGTGGATGATCACTGTTACTGTGTGACAGATGTTGATCACTGTACACTGACAGATGTGGATTTGACACTGGTACTGTGTGACAGATGTTGATCACTGGTACGCTGACAGATGTGGATGATCACTGTAAAATGTTTGAGGACACTTGCTGGGTGATCAGTGTGTGTAAGTGCTTTACAATCATTGATCCCCAGCTGGCAACACAGATCGGCTTTCCTTCTCCTCACAGGAGAGGCTCTATGTGAGGAGAAGCAGACCTGATTAACTGATGGGTGGCTCTGTTTACATTACACAACATCTGTGATTGGACACAGCCACCATGGGATCAGAAGGGCCAGTCACAGAGTCCTTCTGCCGAGTGGTACTGCGGTGTGTTGAGAGGACACCGACACACCGGGAGCACTCAGTTACGTGGCCACATTCTAAGGGATGTACAAGTACATCCACTCAGAATGCCGAAGCTCCCACCTGGCCATTTAAGTGCAGTGGCCGGATGGGAAGTTCCTATAGGAGTTACAAAGATCCTATGCATATATGATGTTGATGCATTTCAGCTCATTTGGTTTTTAGTTATGGTTGTAAAGCCTGACAGATATTCTAACTCTTTTTTCCTTAATTTAAAACTAAAAAATATTTGGCTAGAGTTCCTCTTTAGCTGCTGTACTGCAGCAGCTTGGGTCGGCTGTGCAAACCAACGTCATTGTACGTTGGTCACGCGTGACTGAGCGTGCCCGCAGGTCGGGCGAACTCGATGTCCGCCAGTGATTTGCGATCATCTGCTACAGAGCCAGAACGGGGATCCGCTGATGTAAACATGGTGGTTCCCCATTCTGTTAGGGGACATGTTACAGTTCTGCTGTTCCCTGTAGTCCAGAACAGTTAGATTGATCATGCTCCGGCCAGCCCAGCCCCCACACAGTTAGAGCACACATAGGGAACACAGTTAACCCCTTGATCGCCCTCTTGAGTTTAACCTCTTCCATGCCTGTGACATTTATACAGTAATCAGTGGCTATTTTTAGCTCTGATCGCTGTATAAATGTCATTGGTTCCAAAAAAGTGTCAAAAGTGTCCGATCTGTCCTCGGCAATGTCGCAGTACTGATAAAAATAACAGATTGTCGCCATTACTAGTAAAAAAATAATAATAATAAAAATGCCATAAATCTATTCACACAGTTTGTAGAAGCGATAACTTTTGTGCAACCCAATCAATATATGCCTATTGCAATTTTTTTTACCAAAAATATGTAAAAGAATACATATCAGACTAAACTGATGAATACTTTTTTTTTTATATTTTTTTTGGATATGTATTATAGGTAAAAGTAAAAAAAATTTTTTTTTTCAAAATTGATGCTTTGTTTTGTTTATAGCGCAACAAATAAAATAGAAAGCTCTTATTTTGTTAGGGTACAATGGAGCACGACCGCACAATTGTCAGTTAAAGCGACGCAGTGCCGAATCGCAAAAAGTGCTCTGGTCAGGAAGGGGGTAAATACTTCCGGGGTTGTAGTGGTTAAGCTGCTAGTTCTCACCAAGTAAATATATCTCCTTGGTTAGAGATGTTGGGGTGGATTTACTAAAGGCAAATAGACTATTTACTTTGAAAATGAAGTTGCACTTTCCAATGGAAATTGCCCCAGAATTTGAAAGTAGATACCATGAAGCGCTGCTGATCTCCATCATCCAATCATGTGCAAGAAAAAAATGCTGTTATTTATCCTTGCATTTGATTGGGTATTCTATGCAGAGTGAAACTTCGCCACATTTACTAAGCTTTGGGGAACATTCCCTTGCAATGTACAACTTCCCTAACAAAAAAGTGAACAGCCTAATTGCCTTTGGAAAATCAACCCATTGGGATTGGGTATTCATTTACTAAAGGCAAATAAGCTGTTCGTTTTGTGGGGGAAGTTGTGCTTTGTGAGGGAGGGACTCCAGAGCTTATAGAAAATACTAAATTAGGTGCAAAGAGAAAAAAAATAGCATTTAGCTTGCATATGATTGGATGATAAAAGCCAGCAGAGCTTCACCTCATTCCCTAAGCAATTCCCCTGCAAAGTCAACAGTCTATTTGCCTTTAGTATATTAACCTCAGTGATCCAGACTTGAGAAGACAACCTAGCTATTAAAGATAAGGGTCCGATCACACCATCCTGTTGTAACTATACCATCTATGGCATGTTTTCAGGCCCCTCAAAGTGCAGAGAAAATAAATTCCATTATAGTCAGCAAGGGTTTTTTTCAGTGGAAAAGGCACCGATAAAAAGTATATACAAACTTGTATTCATATAACAACTTTAAAAACCAACAAAAAGATCACAGTATCACATTGTATATATAAATATGTAAATTAAGCAATAAAAAAACAATGGAGACCACCACTGAATGTTAGAAGTGCATGTTTAAACCCCAACATGTTTTCACAAAGAGTATGAGTTTCCTTCATGTGGTTGTTGCAATGTTGAATTCTGTATCATAGATGAAAATCAATACCCATAGGCAATGCAGCATTGACAGATTATCCACTTGCCAATAGACATGTGCAGAACAAAAAAAAATGTGTTTTGCTTTGTTTAGTTTCGATTCGTTATTTATATAAATGTGTTTAGTTAAATGTGTTTCATTTGTTTTCAGAATTTGTTTAGATTATTCGTACTCAAATCAATTTGAATTTCCAGACTTCAAATTTGTATCAATCCAAATGGTTTTCAAATCAATTTCGAATTGTTTTGGAATTCGAATAGTTTTCAAATTCAAAAAGTTCTCGAATTTGAATTTGAATAGTTTTAGAATTTCCAAAGAGAATAAAATAGAAGAGAACATAAAGGAATAGAAAAGAATAGAACAGAAAATAAAAGGATAGAATAAAACAGAACAAAATAGTATAGAAAATAAAAGAGTAGAATATAATGGAATAGAATATAATAGAATAGAAGTGAATAGAAGGGAATAAAAAAGAATAGAACAACATGGAAAGAATATAACCATCTTCTGAAGTTCAAACAAAAAAGAATAGAATAGAAAAGATTACAATTCAAAAAACAATAGAATAGAATTGAATAGAAATAATATAACCATTTCCCAAAATTTAAATAGAATCCATTTGAATTAGAATTATTATACAAAAAACATCAGAACACAAAAGAACAGAATAGAATGGAAAGAATATAACCATCTTCCTATTCTAATCTATTCTTTTCTATTCAAATTCAAATTTGAAATTTTGGGAAATGGATATATTCTTTCTATTCTATTGTTCAATTGTTTTTGAGCGTTATTATTTTTCTATTTGTTTATTCCATTCTATTATTTTCTATTCTATTATTTTCTATTCTATTATATTCTATTCTTTTCTATTAAAATTTGAATTTCGATGGTTATATTCTTTCTATTCAGCTTTTTCTATACTATTCTGTTATTTTTTATTCTATTATAAGCTATTATTTTTCTATTCTTTTCAAATTTGAATTGATTCTATTTGAATGTTGGGAAATTATTATATTCTTTCTAATTTATTATATTCTATATTTTTTTAAATTATCATATTTTCTGTTCTATTATAGTCTATGCTATTCTTTTTTCTATTCTATTATTTTCTATTCCTTTCTTTTCTTATGTATTCAAATTTGAATTTATTTTATTTGTCATTTAAATTTCAGAAGATGGTTATATTCTTTCTATTTTATTCTATTATTTTTATTCTATTCTATTCTGTTCTTTTATCTTCTATTTTGTTCTGTTTTACTCTATTATATTCGATTTATTTTCTGTTATATTCTTTTCTATTCTATTATTTTTTTCTATCCTATTCCTTTATTTTCTATTCTATTTTATTCTCTTTGGAAAATGGAAAACTATTCATATTTGAAAACTTTTTGAATTTGAAAAGTATTCAAATACGAAAACGATTCAAAATTGATTCGAAAACTATTACTATTGTAATTCGTAAACTGGAATACATCCGAATTTTCTGAAAAGTGAAAATTTGCCAAACGAACACGCACACCCACCCACCCACCCACCCTGTGAATCGTCACAGTGCATGCTGATCACCGGGTCCAAGCCACTGATTTAACCGCTGTCACCTGATGATCAGTTCTGAGCTTCACGGAATGTAGTTCTTTGAGTGTAAATAGCACAGAGCTGTGTTCAGTGACAGGGGATCGAGTTATTTTTTCATTCCCTGCTATGCAAAATGATCACAGTGTGTGCCACCGCAGCGAAAGCTCATGTATGCCCTCCTGGAAATTTAAGCCCATGCTGTAGCTGTCTTTCAGCTATAGTGTGGGCCTCAAGTGGTTAAAACTAAATTTACAAAAAGAATGTCCAATTAAATAACCTGACAAAAGTTAAATAATAGTTTAGCAATCAGTAACTATCAGGGTGATAGAAGATTAAATATGAGCGCCTGTAGTTAACATGTATAAAAAAAATAAAAAACTAGAGGTAGGCGAGGGTGCGCTTCCCTAAGCACCAAAAGTCCACTTATCTAAAACGTAACCTTTATTATAAATGTAAATAACCATAACAGGTATACCTATAGGGTGAGGTCAATGCCACTATATATGAACCAAAGGTCTATGTCTATGCGGTAATATTTACATCTACCAAGTTTAAATGGTGAAACTTCTCTTGATATACGCATATAGACAATATGCGGGTTATTATCTCCTCTTACATTCAATATAAAGGCTCCAGGCTAGTTAGAGGATAAATAAACTCAAAGTCTACTCACCAACCACAACCGGTATAAAGAGATGGGGGGACACCTGTCTCTCCTCCCTTCTATTCACCACATATAAAAATCAGATGAATAGAAAAAAGAGAAAGTATACTACCAAATACTGTCTTACTGAAGGCGTGGGCTATCTGTCTTCTGCCCTATGAAAATATCTATCTCTCAGATATGTAAGGATAAGAAACCGCACCTCCAGGTGAGTGTATGGGTTCAGCTGCTCCCGAATGTGTATCCTGCTGAATGCGGTGAGGTGCACACCCTGTCACTGCCAGAAAGATTGTGAGAAGAAAAATTCGGAATGGCAGCACACTCACCGATAAAAAGCAGATTATTTTATTGAAAATATGAGCAAAAATGGGGGATACAAGCAGTTGGGGGAAGAAGGACAAGGTTGACAGGTTTCACACTTCCAAGAGTGCTTTGTCAAAACCAAAACCACTCACACTCTCAGATATGTAATACAGGTACACTCATCCATGTGGACACAAATAACCATTGATGGACGAGCCACATATATCATCATATCCACACAAAAGCTTCTCTAATAATCAAGACTGCATTGACCCAAGGCATATCTCACCCCACAAAAATGAGAAATGGGAGGGGGGGAGGGGACGTGTCAGAACAAAAATGTAATCATGTGAACCTAAATGAAAATAAAGTCAGAAGGTGCTCCCAAAATAAAATCACCCACATCTAACATGTTTCACTCTTCAAATAGAGCTTCATCAGAGGTAAAAAAAATCAAACAAAGTAAATTGAGCAACCAAGAGTAGCTGACTGTCACATGGTGAAAAGAAAATAATAATAATAATAATAATAATAATAATAATAATAAAAAGAAGGCAATGTGCTAATAATTGTCACTTTCACATCCACCCATCATTGCAAAGCTGGTATATAAGCAATATACTATGATATAAATCAATAAACCAAAAAGGAAAGGACGTATTGGTCTGTTGCTTCTCCTCTGCTTTCCATTCACAGGTTGGGAGCAGGGTCAACCCCTAGTTTTATTACTCACCCTCAGTAGAGAACAGTCAGGCCCTAGGCTAGCTGTGCTGGCAAGCGGAGCTGTGTAAATCTCATGCCAGGATGGACAAAAATACTAATCTTTTGGCTTGTAAATAAGCTCCCATATATGCAAGGGGCTACATTTATTTATTAAAAACACAGTTTACCACTTACTGTACTCACATTTTCTCTGCCTGTACCTCACCCATCATGTAGATCTTTGTAGGAACTTATTCTGGAGGTGCGCACACTCCAACAGCAGCGAAAGATTGCAGTTTTACTGTGGTGAGAACAGCCCAATGTTCCCTCTCAAAACCAGACTTTGTAAAGTTGGTTTTTACTCTGTTATTTGAAATCATAAGTTAGCACATTATCTTGCTTTTACAAGCACTTGGAATTGCAAGATTCTCATAGTCAAGGGATAATTTAATTCATTTTCTTTTTCATTTCAGTGAAATTTTCAATCACATCTATAACTTTGAAAGTTGTGGCCAGTTTGTTGAAGCTTTCAGAATACAAATGCACCATTTAAATCAGGAAGGGATATTAAATTGCTTGCCCTCCTACATTACCCTCAACTAATCCCTCAGATCTCTGAAAGGAGATGAGACTGCAAAAGTTCTGTTATTACTTCTTTTGTAGATCAATTCAATTGCTTTTTTCACGGACTAACTTATGGTGTCATTTGTGTAGACAGTAAAGATTTTGCATATGAAAAATGCTGTCCCTAGATTAACCAGCTAAAATTACTATTCACTTGAGCAGAGCCTCAATTACTTTTCCACATCATTTATGTAAATATGTTTATATTTACTTTGTTTTAAAGTGAATGAGGAAGGGTTAGAGAACTTACTTCAGGTTTTTATTGCTGTCTGTTTCCTCTGTAGGAAGATTCACTCCCTCTATTTCTCAAGGGGACCAGTGTCACTGAGACAGAAAGTGAGATACCAACACACAGTTTACAATTGTCATAAAGAATATAAGTGAAGGAAATACTGTATATTCCAATAGAATTATTATTATACAGGATTTATATAGTGCTTTACAAAATGAAGACAGACAGTACAGTTACATCACAATTTGGTACAAGAGGAATCAGTGGGCCCTGCTCGTTAGAGCTTACAATCTAAGAGAGAATTAGCTATTAGCTGTAGGCAATTGCCCTACAGGTTTTTTTTGTTTTTTTTAACCAGCAACGGTTTGCTATCACTTTAAAGCCTCATACACACGGCTGTTTTTTACCGCCGCATTATTTTTTGCAGCTCTCCATGTTATTCAATGGCCCCATAAAAACGCTGACATTTTTGAGCTGTAGATGGCGTCCGTGTTAGTGAGCTGAAAGCAGACCCCATGGCCAGCGCGTTTTGACTCTGAGCCGGCAAAAAGCTCACTAATGCGCATCAACGCCATAGCGACGTTAACTAGCATGTTCAGGTTAAAAAATATGTTTTTTTTAAACAAAATGCCTATTAATGCCGACGCTCACTAGCACGCATTAACGCCGATGCAAAACGCAGACGAAATTGTGTTTTTGACGCCGATTTTTTCCTGACGTCTGGCCTGGCGCTACAGCTAATTTATTTATTACGTCCATGTGTATGGGGCCTAAAAGCAAACCTAATTTCTTTTTCTATATCTGCTCAGATTTTTTCAAAAACCTAAAATATTCAAATCACGTTTTTGCTTATTGAGCTGCAACTTTGACAAGAAATAAGCAGCAACTAAACATACTGTATAAACATACTACCAAAGACTTTGTATTTAAGGTGCCTCAAAAAAGTTTAGTATTCTTTTTTTTTTCACTTTATAAGTTGTAACATGTTGTTACCCGGAAGGTTTTACCCACTTCCTGACCAGGACTTTTTTTGCAATACGGCACCGAGTTGCTTTAACTGACAATTGCGTGGTTGTGCGACACTGTACCCAAATAAATTGATGTCCTTTTTTCTCACAAATAGAGCTTTCTTTTTGTGGTATTTGAACACCTCTGCAGTTATTGCGCTATAAACAAAAAAAGAGCAACAATTTTGAATAAAAAAACAATATTCCTTACTTTCTGCTATAAAGCATTCCCAATAAAACATTTTAAAAAATCAAATGTCTTCATCAGTTCAGGCCAAAACGTATTCTGCTACATATTTTTGGTAAAAAAATCCCAATTCGTGTATATTAATTGGTTTGTGCAAAAAATATCACATCTACAAACTATGGGCTAGAGTTATGGCATTTTTATATTTATTTCTTTTTTTACTAGTAATGGTGGTGATCAGCGATTTTTTGCGGGACTGTAACATAAGTGACACTTTTTGAGGACCAGTGACACCAATACAGTGATCAGTGCTAAAAGAATGCACTGATCCCTGTATAAATGACACTGGCAGGGAAGGAGTTAACACCAGGGGCGATCAAAGGGTTACGTGTGACCTAGGGAGGTGCTTTCTAACTGTAGGGGGTGTGAAACACTGCAGGAAAACAGAGATCGTGTTTCAGCTGTGCTGAAATACAAGATCTCTCATTTACTCACTGACAGATCAGTGTTGTTTACCTTGTTTACAGAGGTAAGCCACTGCTCTATGTCTCCTGTGAACGATTAGTAGGTCACTACGGCCATCACTGCCACCGGACGTGCTGATTGGCTCCTGCTGTGTCCAATCACAGTGGGAGCGGCGCTCCAGGGGCATGCGCATGCCCCCTACACTGCATGCACAAAATCACATATAGGTACGTGATTTTTCACAGCCGGGCCGCCCTTCTGAAGTATATGTACAGTGGGCACTCTAGAAGTGTGTAAATATACAGCATTTCAACAATTCTAACCTTAAAATGTATTTCTTCATAAAAAAATGCTAAT
Source organism: Glandirana rugosa (assembly GCA_018402905.1). NCBI lineage: Eukaryota > Metazoa > Chordata > Amphibia > Anura > Ranidae > Glandirana > Glandirana rugosa. The sequence continues at coordinate 37,999 of BLSH010314485.1, read as the reverse complement.
GTTAGGCCTCTATTAATACTTAAAGAGACCATTTTAATATCTAAAAAAAAAAAAAAAAAACTAAAACTGAAGAGCCCAGCAAATATCTTTCTACTCCAATTTCTGCATCAATAAAGGTCTCTTTAGGCAAATTTTTCCAAAAGATTATAGAAGCATCAAAATCCTTTGTTTTAACTTTTTTAACTAACCTTTTTAAATGTAAACCCTATTTAAATGTATGCAAATACAGCAATGGCAACCCTAAAGCACATCATGATAATAAATAAATAAAACATGAGAAGGCTGCCAGCACTTCTAAGGAAAGTATGCCAAAATAAGGGCATATACAGTAAAGACATAAAAATACCACTATACATTTCCTGGCCAGGTATTTTGCAACATGTCTAAAAACATAGCAACCTAAATGATGAAATGAAAAAGTAAACGTAAACCTATTGTGAAGTGCTAATAAAGACTCAAACTGTTCTCTAAAAAGTAGTGCTATTTTGTTAGCGGACTCAGGCATAGATTGTCTGCTTCACATTTAACCAGTTCCCGACCAGCTCGCAAACATTTACTGCTGCAGAGCAGTGCTGTCCCGTGAAGCGCTGTTTATAAACGGTGGCTTGCGCATGCGCGAGCCATGATTACCTAGCAGAGAGGAAGAAAGGGGAACCACCGATGTAAACATGGCGGTTCCCCGCTCTGTCAGTGGGCATGTAAGAGATCTACTGATCCCTGTCACTGGGATCATTTAGATCTCTTATGCCCCTGGCTGCCCGGCCCCCTCACAGTTAGAACACGCCTAGGGAACACAGTTAGCCCCTAGATCGCCCCCTGCAGGTTAACCCCTTCACTGCCAATGACATTTACACAGTAATCAGTGGATATTTAAATTTCTGATCGATGTATAAATGTCATTGGTTCCAAAAAAGTGTCAAAAATGTCCTACATGTCCGCTGCAATATCACCGCCCCGATAAAAATCGCAGATTGCCACCATTACTAGTAAAAAAGAAAAATTGTAAAAACGCTAGAAATGAATTCTCATGGTTTGTAAACGTAGCAACTTTTGCGCAAACCAATCAATAAACGCTGATTGCGATTTTTTTACCAAAAATATGAGGAAGAATATAAATTGGCCAAAACTGATTTATATTAAACAAAATTAGTTTTTTTATATTTTTTTAGGATATGTATTTTTAGCAAAAAGTAAGAAATAGTTTATTTTTGCAAAATTGTCACTCTTTTATTGTTTATAGCGGTAATCACAAATGACGCAGAGGTGATCAAATACCATGAAAAGAAAGCTCTATTTACCCTAACATGGGAAATCCTTCCGGGGCTGAGGTGGTTAAATGAAAATACTTCCAAGATGTCTACCTAAGAATAGACCTTTTAGTAAGAGTTTTAGTAAGAGTTATACTGCATAGCAATTTCCACACAATTCTCCTGATGAGGTGGACAAGCTGTTTCCTGTGTCAGAGGTATTAAGTCCAGCATAGTCACAACAAATGAACATGTGGTTGCTTAGTGTTGCAAATAGTGTTGATGTGGGTCACTCAACTGCAAGTAACTAGACTGATGGTGAATTTACTGGGATTGATCACTCTTCTCCAATCTAGATGCTTTTACATCCATTTTTTTTTACTGAAGCTAAACTAAGCCTTTGCATTTTTCATCACATGATTAGTCTGAATTTCCTTACTACAGTTTATTTATACATTTTGATTTGCAGTTTGGAATGAAACCATCCCTATGTGCCTTAAAAAAATTATATGGGCATAATACACCATTTACAGTATATCCCTTGTAGGAGATAACAGGATATAACCTAACAAGCCCCAACAGCATGGCATTGCTACCATAAACATAAAGAATAGGACAAACTTCCTTTTTAAATGTAATACCAGTAACCTGAGCAAGGAGTCTGAAACCTGGTAATGAATTTAGAAATATTCAAGCAACTGTGCTGCTCCAGGGACAGAAACAAAATGTGATTCATGATGCAGTAAAAGGAAAAACACATTGTTTTAAATGATCCACCAAAGGTCCATAAATTATTCCCATAACACATTTCTTCTGTTGGTATCTAAAGATTTTAAGACTAAAGGAATGAGTGTAATAACTTTACAAGCCGATTCTGTTGTATTTTATGTGCAATGCATTGTCAATTCAACATTATAATTAAAATTTTAATTAATTAGTAAATGACCAGAGTCCTTTGTAGCCTTAGTAAGTAGTAAGATTTTTAGGTTATTATGTTAACTGAATTTGCCAACAGTAAAAGAAAAAAGGTTTCAGCTTGGAATTGAAAAGCACCTGTGAGGTACCTGGGGGTAGGAAATGTTTTTGCCTCTATTGACCAGGCCATTTTTTTTACCTCCACATCCTGTAAATGTAAAGATGGTTCAACACTGGCTGTTGTGTTTTCATGTTTTCATTCCCTGCTCAACCACTGAACACACATTTCTAGATATATTGTTGCCAGGCTGTTATACTGAGCTGGCATTTCTTTGGGGTGAGTATATGTTCTTTAATAATAGATTATTATTAATTAATTAATTATTATTATTAATAATTTTTAAAAATAACCCACCAGATTAGGGATTATTGATCCATTTAAATATTTTGCATTCAGCTGACTTGCCACTATATTTACAGTCTTCATTTATCAAAAGTGTTAACAATACACTGAAGTTTTACAAAGTTTCAGCAAAATGAATTGGAGTATAGAGAAGATGAAATAAAGGTAGTTTTAAAGGGATGGACTAGAAGCATTAAATGGCTCCTGAGGGTTATATAGGTTGCAGAGGCTGCTTTTAACTATCTTGGACCGTATCTTGTGCCAAAGAATGGTTCCCTCATTAGCCTTGTTATTTTATATTCTCTATTCTCTCAGAGAATAAAAAGCACAGCACTAAAAAGAAAAATACACAATTTAAAACAGTTCACATAATCAAATACACAAGAAAATATGGAAACATATAGAACACTTAATTAAATAAACTATTCTAAACCCCCCACCCCAAAAAATCTTACACTATCTAATTAATAAATAAATAATAACACTTTTTCAAGCAAAAAAAAAGTTAATTCCTACTAATAATGCTTCCTGGAAATTACTTTCTCTGCTGTGAATGCCCATTGCATGATTTTACATTGAGCTTAATACATTACCTATACATTTCCCTACCATCTGTACAATTTAAATGGAAATTATATCATCATGACCACTTTCCCCTAGCACAAAGGACCATTCTGCTTCCCAACAATCAACAGTAAATACTTAAAGTGGTATAAAACCCAACATCTGAAATGTAATATCTTGCATCTTATCAATCATTAACTATTGTGGCTGTGTTCATTTTCTTATTTAGGCTTTTTCTCTTTTATTTTCATCTGTTGATCTGGTTAGTAACACACTTCCTGTCTTAGGCACCTTTCACACTATCAACCCGCTCGGATCTGCCTGTCCGTTTATATATCTGTGTGAGGCTATTTTGCTATGTTGATAATGATGACAGAAGAAGCATGTATCCCTCTCCTCCTCCATTGGTAGAGATAAGCACAAAGTATCAGCAGTGTAAGGATTCCCCACAATTGCCTAATTCCCTTCTGCTATGAAAGTTTGCACCCCCTGTGCTTCAAATGCTGCCCAGTGTTTACAGGGATAACTGTTTTCAGTGTCCTCAGGCTGGAGCTCCTTTCGGGAGCGATCAGTGTAGATGGCTGTGGGATACATGCCCCTTCTCTCATGCATGAGACTTCTAATAAGTCTATCAGTCACTGGAGGGGGTGTGGCGACACAAATTTTTTTCATGTGTCAGGTTTTTTTCTCTCTATGAAAGCGGGGAGGATTGTAAATAACTTGCTACTCCTTTCCTGGCCAGGCTGGGGGCAGATCAATTCTGCTGCTTTGCTATATGAGGTAAACTGGTCAATTCAATTTAGATTTTTAGGGTTTACAACCACTTTAACCCTGCAATTATAACAAAAACACACTAAAATAGTGGCCTACAATGACACCTTATACACAACGTGTGTTATACTGCCTTAATTCCATTGTCAGGGACAGTACAACACAAATTCTTCACTTTGTATATGTCACTGTAGGGCACTATTTTACTGTGTTTTTTTATAATTGCATGCTTAAACTCTTGCCGACCGCCCGCCGCAGTTATACTGCGACAAGGTGGCTCGGCTGCGTGAATTGCCATACCGGTATGGCGATTCGTGCGCTTGCTTCTGTGGACGCACCACCAGAGGCAATTGGATAGCGGGGGAATGTGTATTTTATAGCAGAAAATAAAAAATATTGTTTTTTTCAAAATTGACGATTTTTTTTGTTTATAGCGCAAAAAATAAAATGCCAGAAGTGATCAAAAACCACAAAAAGAAAGCTCAATCTGTGGGAAAAAAGCACATAAATTTTATATGGGCAACCACACAATTGTCAGCTAAAGTAACGCAGTGCCATATCGCAACAAATGGTCATTAAGGGGTTAAAACCTTTGCAGGGTTGAAGTGGTTGAATAAGGGGTAGTGCAACATACATTTTTCAATAAAATGAAATAAAGTGCTTGAAATAAATTTTCTTTATTTGTAGTCAGGTAAATATTACATTTCATGTATGAATAGTTAAATATTTAAACTAGGAGCAAGTTGGTGCAGAGCGTACAGTGTGAACGGTACATGATTCAATCGACCATTCCTGTGGCAAGGACTTTTATCTTGGCCATATTTATTGTATATCTTGGCAACCCTGGACTGGAGTTCCTGTCTGCCCTACCCTCTACTCGGACCATCCTTAGAAGTGGCACCCTTTAAAACCTAAGTTTCCCTGTATATCCAGGCGTTAACAAATTTATTGTCCGGTAAGCGCAATTATATGGTGAAGGATGTCACAAAAATGTTATACTTGAGGATCACAAGTTTTGAATATATCAAGATCTACACCAGTTTTCACCATTTTCACCCTAATAGAACGTTGAACTGTTTTTGAACTGTTCTTTGATTTTTTTACTTTTTTCTTTTGTATGCATGTGCTCACGTTACATGAACTATTGATTGAATTTTAAGTATATGCACCAGCACTTTATGGTTATACTTTCTAATTTAGTAAAGTGGGAATTAATTTACCAGCTTCCATTATAAGGTTGAGCGGTACATTGTTGTTTACTTATTCCTATTCACAAATTGTTTGTTTTGTTGTGTGGCAGTCACCTATTTTTCTTAATTTACACTTAGCGTGGTATAAACCCCCCTTTTTCATGCATGAATATTATTTGTTCTTGTATTCAGTCAGCAAGTTGAGCTTTAGTCTCTATTTGTATCCAGTATCTCCTTTGCTTGTTTGCTGTAAAAAAAAGCTGAAAAAGTCAGGAGAGTGACTCATTACCTTTATCCTTCTCACTTTGAACAACTCCCTCTGAGGTTTCTGAGAGATATTCTGCCTAATGCCTCGTACACACGGGACGACGATCGTATACAACAGGCCGTACGAACGACCGTTGTATGCAAAATGAATCATTCGTATGCACGATTAGAACAACCGACATACGACGGTCGTACAAGGGGAGTTGTATGAGCAGACTAGAAAACCTGGTTGTACCAACAAGCGGTCATACGACCGTTGTATCCAGTGTACAGAGCAGTTGGTACAACAAGTTGTTTTGTGCAAAACACGCATGCTCCGAAGTCAGGAACGGCCGGATGCTAATTACATGCACCTGAACTTTCTTTCTGTGGTCGTATGATCGTGTAGTGCAGTCAGTATGCAAGTTACATTATCCAACATACGATTTGAGACGATTGTAAGTACGATCGTTGTCCCGTGTGTACGAGGCTTTAAAGAGACTAGCTAGTGTTGTCCTTTATTTTTTTTTTTTTAATAGCCCATGGTGCGCTGCAATTCCTTTGCCATATATTAAATAGGAATTTGTAAAAGATTTCATACAAGTATATTAAAAAAACTTTTGATAACTATATTATTATTATTATTATTATTATTATACAGGATTTATATAGTGCTAACAGTTTACGCTTTACAATATAAAAGGGGGTACAATACAATAGAATACAAAAGGATCAAGAGGGCCCTTCTCAGAAGAGCTTACAATCTAATTGGGTGGGGGCAGGTGGTACAAAAGGTTGTAACTGTGGGGAGTGAGCTGATGGAAGTGGTAAAAGATTAGTTGGAGGTGTGATAGGCTTCCCTGAAGAGATGTGTTTTCAGGGATCGCCTGAAGGCAGCTAGAGTAGGATATAGCCGGACAGGTTGAGGTAGAGAGTTCCAGAGGATGGGAGAGGCTCTGGAGAAATCCTGGAGACTAGCATGGGAGGAGGTGACAAGGGAGCTTGAGAGTAAGATCTATAGGATTTGTTTACCCTTAACTATGGGTTCTGCAGTTTGAGAGTTGCAGAGATGTTGCAAAGTGGTGATATTTGGCACCTTACATGGCTTTTTATGATAAGCACCAATCTCTAATCTGTATAAGCCTTTAAAATATGTTTTTCTTTTAAACACAAACTAATCATGTTGACCCTTTAGGCAAAGTTTTATGATTTGATCTGGATAACCCAATCATCATGACAGTGATTATTGGTTATTACATTTCTAACAGTTGAAAACCAGAAAGAAACACAAGTTGTACTTTTTAATAGGAAAGTTTTTGCCGAAGGGATACATTTGGTTTTAAAAGATGGCTGCACTAGGCTGGACCATTATCTGTAGTAAAAATTATATGGTTGTTAATTTTATCATTTAAAATGATTCTTGTGTCCTGTATCCAGGAAAAATAAAAACATAAAACTTATCTGAAAAGTGTAAGATGCCACAGCGCAGTGCTGTAGGTGTCTTTTATTGATCTGAGAAACAGTTAAGAAATAATTTAAGAGTAGGCATCAATAAGAACTCGATTTTGGTTTCTGCTCAGTAGATAAAAAGAAAAGTTGTTTTTATTATATATTTTGCAGGTCACTGCAGAATTGTGCAGCACTGTCCGGCAGTAAAGCTATAATGGCCCAGATTGGAAAGGCGTTTTTCATTTGGATACATTTACACAAATACATGGCATTCATCAAAATAGGAACAGGGATATAAAGATAGGCCGTTTCCATGTGTTAGAATGAATGGGCTGTGCAGAGCTATAATGCAAAACAAATATTTCACATGTAGATTAGGACTTCGTTATACAGTTTGCTTACAGCCATGGACTTTAATGTTATAAGATTTATATACTAAAAATTGCATTTGCATGCAAATCGAGTGTGCTTTGCACTGGTGCCATTTGCATTGCTTATTTAAATGTTGGACTTTCATATTTACTAAAAGGCAAGAAAACATATGTATGCAAATACAGTATAAAAAAAAAATAAAAGATCGCTGTTTCATTGCGATATCGCTTAAATGGACAAAAACCTTTTCACTGTGTGAATAACAAAAAAGACCAAGCACATAAATTCAGACTCTTAAAAATTAAGCTTTATAAAAGATATCTATGCATGGTACATTTACCAAGATAGGCTTAAGATCTTGGTAATAAGCATTTGCAAGATTTAATTCAACTGAAAGTCTACATTTATATTTCACTTCTGTATATGCCCTGATCAGAGCATGAAAAGAAGCACATTTTTATTTAAACAGCATACCTGATAATTGATAGAACATGTGCATGTAAATACAGACGGATATAGGAAAACAGGACATGCCAACATCCATCTATGTAAACTCCAATGTGGGTGTGCACTCAGGCTTGTTTCACACCTATGCATTTTTAGAGCTTTTTGCATTTTGCAGATTCACACTACAGAACGTGTTCCATAGTAAACCATGTTAAATGGACTGTAGTGCAAATCTGCAAAATGCAAAAGGCACTAAAAATGCATAGGTGTGAATCCAGCCTAAGAACACATCACAGAGATCACAATTATATCTTTATTTTAAAGCACATCTAAACCCTAGAACAAAATTTTTTGTCTATAACCGCCTACTAGCTCTTACAAATAGAATTTGTATTCGCTTTCATTTTCAGGCCTTTTTCTTTGAGAGCCCATTAAGATCTATGCATGTGCATACAGGTGCATCTGTTGTAGCATTAGCCACACGTGTTGTCATGCGTCAATGTGCATTTTTTCAGTGCATTGACATGTGTTTTGAGTTGCATTGATGCACTTTCAATGTGCTTCAGTTTTTCAGTTTGAAGTGGATAAGGTTAACACTATTCAACCCAGCTTGTTAATAACCATTGCCAATGCATCAATGTTATATCCATTTTAATGTACTGTCATTGATGAGCTGCCCAATGCACTAAAATGCAGAAAAAAATTGGTATGTCTAAGTTTTACAAAATGCACCGCAAAAGCATGCTGAGATGGGAACATACACTATCTTTATAGGGGAACCATGGCACATAATTCTAGTCATCTAAAGCAAAGCAGTAAAATGCAACAGTATAAATTGATTCTTATATCTACCTGGTGATTGTGCCAGTAACACAATTCCTGTGCTAAAGTGACAACACTTACTTTGCTGTATCTAATGAGGAGCAGTGTTGTCACCCTAGGACTGCAATTGTTTAGGACTGTACTGTAGTACACCTCTCCAGTGCAGCACAAGCAGAGAGTAAAGAAATTTATCAGCTCACAAGGTTTCTGGCAGAATTAAAATAAGACCAAAATGGTACTGTACAGTACTCTACTCTGATAAGGGATACAACAAGATAAACTGAATTGAAAAACAGATTCTGTAAGGTACCAAATCCCTACTTGAATTGCCCATGTTATCACTTACAACTTTAAGTAAAAATAAATTTACCGCGCTACCACATAGTGATTGACTATAGAAAATACCAAAAAAAAATGAATGTGCAATAAATAGTGAGAAAGGTCATGCAGCTGACCTAGTCAGCCCTAGTAACCCCTACACAAGAATGCAATTCAAATAAAATTGTGCATATGTCCCTTGATAATATAGTACATCAAAAGTGGTTATGTAATAATTCAATCAAACCCAAAGTGAACAATTACGTGATTATTGAAAAATAATTAGCAGTGATTATTGAAAAATAATTAGAAAATAAGTCCAAGAATAAAGCCCAGTCTCAGATGAGATCTTGGATGAAGCAAAAAAAAAATGTGATAGTCTGTTACACGGGCAGCTCCATAGTCAGTTTATTCCAGGTTCTCCATTGCGCTGGTTTTTAGAGTTGTTTGACAAACTTAAGTAAGTTTTGTGAGTTTTTTTAAGTAAGTTTTGTAGAATTAATACAGAATGCAAATGCAATGTACTCACCAAAAAAATACACTCCAGATCCATACGTTCTGCATGTGCGTTTTTAACAAATTTTTTGACGCGTTCCAGTGCATTTTTGGTGCACTTTTGATGCATTTCTGGATGCATTCCAGGTGCTTTTTTTCTTCTCTTCTTTTGTTTTTTTCACTATACTAGGGTCCAGTGCATTTTTGATGCGTTTTGTTGGTATTCCAGTGCATTTCAGTGCATTTTTGATGCATTTTACTGCATTCCAGTACAGTCCAGTGCAGCAAAAATGCAGGATGTAAGGGCCAGTTTACACCAGAGAAATGCAGTCTGGATGCGTTCCAGCTACTTTTCATTTTGCATTTTCGGTGCATTTTTGATGGAGCCCAGTGCATTTTTTTTTCCTCTTTTTTTTTTAACCTTCAATAAGGGCATGTGTGTTCCAGTGCGTTTTTGATAAATTTAGGTGCATTCCAGTGACGTTTTGTTGTAAACGATATAATACCCCAATCCCGGTCAAGTGTGGTGTACGTCAGTAAAGACGTAGTTTTTATGTACCTTTCATCCAATATATCAAAGGTTACCGTATCAAGTGTGGTCACGTCAGTCAATGTCCCGAAAAGTCGAGCTCCTTTTTTTTTTATTCTCGGTCAAGTGTGGTGTACGTCAGGTCACGTAAAAAAAGACGTAGTTTTTACGTATCTTTCATCCACAATACCAAAAGTTACCGTATCAAGTGTGGTCACGAACGTCAAGATCACACAAGGTCAAGGTCTTTTGTTTCATCTCGTACGACGTAAAAAAGACGTGACCTGACATGGTCTTGCATCATTTTGTGTTTTTGTGACGTGACCTTACGTGGATTTAAATAGTTTTTGCGTGACCTTGTGTGTACGGGAATAACTTCCAATTTTTTTT
>BLSH010314447.1:1552490-1563794 GCA_018402905.1 Glandirana rugosa | reverse complement strand
GAGAGAGGCAGAGTGAGGAGAGGAGGAGGAGAGAAAGGAGAGGAAGAGAGAGAGAGAGGCAGAGTGAGGAGAGGAGGAGGAGAGAAAGGAGAGGAAGAGAGAGAGAGAGGCAGAGTGAGGAGTGGAAGAAAGAGAGAGAGGCAGAGTGTGAGGAGAGGAAGAAAGAGAGAGAGGCAGAGTGAGGAGAGGAGGAGGAGAGAGAGGAGAGGAAGAAAGACAGAGAGGCAGAGTGAGGAGTGGAAGAAAGAGAGAGAGGAAGAGTGTCAGGAGAGGAGGAGAGCAGGTAAAGAGAGAGAGAAAGGGGGAAAGGAAAAGAGAAAGTAGAGGAGGAGGGGAAGAGTATGTGAGGGAAATGGCTGCACATTTGTTGCTTCCGAGTTCCCCCTGGAGAAAAAAAAACATATACTGTAGCTGCAGATATTAATATAAGGACAATTACCTGTCCAGGGTGCCAGCGATGTGGGCACCCCAGCCGATCTTCGGATTGACTTTCGAGTGCTGCCACTGCCATCTCCACTAAGGGAAACTGTCAGCGAAGCCTTTTGGCCTCACGGCCGGTTCCCCACTTCCATGCCGGAAGTGCGCTGCGCTTTCTAATTGGCTCGTCGTCAGAGGAAGGAGGAGGGGGCGGAATTTCTGAGGGATGGCACCGCGGCGCCATCTCCCAGAGGTAAGGAGAGGGGGGGATGAAGCAAATAAGCAGAGGTTCCACTTTTGGAACTCCGCTTTAAGGTATAACTAAAGCCAAAACCTTTATTTAGGTTTGTCAAGTTTCTGTGGCTGCCTGTATCCTCATTAGAGAGATTTATCCACTCTTTTTGTCCTTGTGAATATTCTCACCAAGAGTGAGCGTTAAAAAAACAAATCCAAAATTTAGGGTTGTCACCAGAACAGGAATAGAAGAGAAATCTTCTGATGGGGACACTAGTTCTGGTGATAACCTGGAATTCCCTTACTGGCCCAAACCCGGCCTTTGTTCTACTTTAAGATATACCAGCCCTTATGTAGTATATTTATAATTATCATATAGTATAATTATGTAGCGTAAAGTTTGTGCCTAGCTGTAGGGTATGTGTAAATTAGTAACTAGGTGTATTTGTGTTGAATTTGGGTTCACAGGCTGTCAGTCTATAGCTGATAATCTATAGTATAGAGTATTTCAGTAACTCTTTGTTTTAGTATTGACAGGTCACAAAACACAGTAATACATAGCTCTACCTTTTGTTGTAAAAACACTTACTGTTCTCCAGTCAGATGACGTTGCCTAGGCTGAGATAACATCATCACTCTGCTGCAGGCAGGAGGAAGCATTCCCCCAGTCTCCTCTCTCCCAGTGATCAGGCTTCAACATTGAAATAAAAGTATAATGAATCAATGTATTGGGAAGTTTTCATTTTAAAGAAAAGTCCTTGAAATTTATACGAAAATATAATAATACAATATACAATGCAGGGTTTCCACAGCTTTGTTAAAGTATCATTAGCAGTCCTTTCCGAATTTTCGAATTACAATTGGAACAAATTTAAATGAATCCGAAATAATATAACAAATTTGAATCTTTTTCAAATTTATTTTAAATAATTTTCGAATCAGATTCGAATTCAAACTTCCAAAGAGAATAAAAAAGAATAGAAAATAACGGAATATAATTGAATAGAAAAGAATAGAATAGAAAAGAATAGAATAAAATACAATGTAACCTTCCGAAATTCAAATTTCAAATAGAATAAATTCTACCTCGAATAGAATAGAAAACAAAAGAATAGAATAGAATTAAAAAATGAATGGAATAGAATAGAATAGACAGAATATAACCATTTCCCAAAATTCAAATAGAATAAATTTGAATTTGAATAGAATAGAAAATAAAACAATATAATTGAATAGCATAGAACAGAAAAAAAAACAATACAATAGAATAGAAAGAATATAACCATCTTCCGAAATTGGAAGAGAAAAGAATAGAATAGAAAAATAAAATAATATAGTAGAATAAAATCTAAAAACTAATAGGATAGGTATAATATAATATTTTACGAAATTTGAATTTTGAATACAATACATATGAATAGAATCGAAAAGAATAGATGATAATAGAAAAGAAAACAAAAAGAATAGAACAGAAAAGAAAAGAACAGATTCAAATAGAAAAATCAATATAATAGAATGGAAATTCGGATTTCAAATAGAGTAAATTCGATTTTGAATTAAAATAGATCTGAGTTTTCCGAATTCGGTCGATTAGAGTTCAATTCGACCGAATTCGGAAAATTCTAATTGTTTTGAATTCGAATAATCAAAACAAAATCCGAAAACGACTTAAATTAATTTAACAAAACTAATTTATGTACAGGCGGTCCCCTAGTTACAAACACCCGACTTACAAACGACTCCTACTTACAAACGGAGGGAGACAACAGGAAGTGAGAGGAAATCTCCCCCTAGGAAGGGAAATTCACTCCTGTAAGAGTTATTATGGGAAAAAGGTGTCTCCACTGAAGCTTTATCACCAATCCTTGTTTTCACAACAACACAAAATTTTCAAAATCCAATTATCATTGGGACAGGAAGTGAGGTGACATCTTCTGAACAGAAACATAGACAGCAAAACAAACATTACAGGGGTGTTAACCTTTCCCTATGCTATCCAAAAAGCTTTAAAAAAGTTCTTTTGGCTGAAGCTACACTTAAAAAATGTACCTGTTCCCACTTACAAACAAATTCGACTTATGAACAAACCTACAGTCCCTATCTTGTTTGTAACCCGGGGACCACCTGTAAATATTGAATTGAAACTAAACACATTTTTTCATTCTGCACATGTCTAGCAATTTCTGCCTCTCAGATAAGTTCCCACTGACACTATTGATCTTTTTATCTGTAAGAGGTAAATCTTCCCATTGACCACAAGTGTAAGGAGCATTCTTCCCACAAACCTTCACACTAATGCATATTTGCCAACACTCCCGAATTTTCCAGGACATTCCCAGAAATCAGACCCATGTCCCGGTCTGGGAATGTCCCGAGCAATATCCCTAAAATCCGCCAATGTCCTGGACAGCAGGACGTGATGGACGCAGCAGCACCTGGAGAGGCGCCCCGGCCGATCACTGCAGGCGGCTGCAGCATATACAGAGTGGTGAGATCAGGAGCCATGTCTTGGTATGCAGCTTAGCTGGAGAGGGGGCAGACCAGTGGCGGCTACTGTTTTGGTTTTGGGGGGGGGGGGGCAAGCAAGCAACTCCCCCCTGCCAGTCGCCGGCAGTCCTCCACCCCCCCAAGGTTGGTCAGTGGGTCACCCTGATGAGACTGCGCTGATGAAATTGCACTGGTGAGACTGCTCTGATCACATTGCACTGGTAACACTGCTCTGATGACATTGCACTGGAGAGACTGCTCTGATGAGACCGCTCTGATGACATTGCTCTGATGATACTGCTCTGATCACATTGCACTGATGAGACCGTTTTGATCACATTGCTCTGATGATACTGCTCTGATCACATTGCACTGGTGAGACTGCTCTGATGAGAAAGCTCTGATGACATTGCACTGATGACACTGCACTGATCACATTGCACTGGTGAGACTGCTCTGATCACATTGCACTGGTGAGACTGCTTTGATTACATTGCACCGGTGAGACCGCTCTGATCACATTGCACTGGTGAGCCTACTCTGATCACATTGCATTGGTGAGACTGCTCTAAACACATTGCACTAATGAGACCGCTCTGATGACATTGCACTGACGAACACATTTCACTGATGAGACCACTCTTATTACATTGCACTGGTGAGACTACTCTGATCCCATTGCACTGATGAGACTGCTCTGATAAAACTGCTCTGATCACATTGCACAAATGAGACCGCTCTAATGACATTGCACAAATGAGACCACTCTAATGACATTACACTGATGAGACCGCTCTGATCACATTACACTGATGAGACCGCTCTGATCACATTGCACTGATGAGACCACTCTGATCACATTGCACTGATGAGACCGCTCTGATCACATTGCACTGATGAGACCGCTCTGATCACATTGCACTGATGAGACCGCTCTGATCACATTGCACTGATGAGACCGTTCTGATCACATTGCACTGGTGGGACTGCTCTGATAAAACTGCTCTGATCACATTGCACTGATGAGACTAGATATGTGCGGTTAGTTTCGTTCCGAATTAAAATGCAGACAAATTTTCGTTTTTCGGAAATTCGGATGTATCCGAATTTACGAATTATAATACTACTAAATATAAACAAATCTGAAATAACGAAAAAGAAAATTCGGACAAAATTCAAATTCGTCATTTTCAAATTGTTTTCGAATACTTTTTGAATTTGAATAGTTTTCCAATTTCCAAAGAGAACAAAATAGAGTAGAAAACAAAGGAATAGAACAGTAAAAAACAATAGATTAGAAAAGAATATAACAGAAAACAAAAGAATAGAATATAACAGTAATACAGCTCTATTCCACTCCACCACATTATATTCTTTCATTTTCTGTTATATTCCCCTCTATTGTATTCTATCTTTTTTCATTCTATTCCTCCACGTTCCACTCCACCCCATTCTTCTTGGAAATTGGAAAACAATTTGAATATGAAAACGATTCAAAATTGATTTGAAAACTTTTCAAATTGATTTGAAAACTTTTCTAATTGATTTGAAAACGAATAAACAACACGAATTCTAAAAATGAATCAAACTAATGAAATAAATCTAACTAAACAAACTTATGTAAATAACAAATCAAAACAAAACTAAACACATTTTTTCGCTCTGCGTATGTCTAGATGAGACTTCTCTGATCACATTGCACTGATGAGACCACTCTGATTACATTGCACTGATTAGACCGCTCTGATTACATTGCACTGATGAGACCGCTCTGATAGCATTGCACTGGTGAGACTGCTCTGATGATGTTGCACTAATGAGACCGCTCTGATCACATTGCACTGGTGAGACTGCTCTAATGACACCGCTCTAATCACATTGCACTAATGAGACCACTCTGATGACATTGCACTAGTGAGACCGCTCTGATCACATTGCACTGACAAGACCCCCCCTGGTAACGTTGCACAGATGAGACCGCTCTGATGACATTGCACTGATGAGACCGCTCTGATGACACTGCTCTGATAACATTGCACTGATGAGACCGCTCTGATGACATTGCACTGGGGAGACCGCTCTAATCACATTGCACTGATAAGACCACTCTGATCACATTGCACTGGTGGGACTGCTCTGCTAAAACTACTCTGATCACATTCCACTGGTGAGACTGCTCTGATGAGACCACTCTGATCACTTTGCACTAATGAGACAGCTCTGATCACATTGTACTGACGAGACCGATCTGATCACATTGCACTGATGAGACCGCTCCAATCACATTGCACTGAGACCGCTCTGATCACATTGCACTCATGAGAATGCTCTGATCACAATGCACTGATAAAAACCACTCTGATCACATTGCACTGGTGAGACCGCTCTGATCACATTGGACTGGTGAGACCGCTCTGATCACATTGCACTGGTGAGACCGCTCTGATTACATTGCACTGGTGAGACCGCTCTGATCACATTGGACTGGTGAGACTGCTCTGATCACATTGCACTGGTGAGACCGCTCTGATTACATTGCACTGGTGAGACCGCTCTGATCACATTGGACTGGTGAGACCACTCTGATCACATTGCAGTGGTGAGACCGCTCTGATCACATTAGACTGGTGAGACTGCTCTGATCACATTGCACTGGTGAGACTGCTCTGATCACACTGCACTGGTGAGACCGCTCTGATCACATTGCACTGTTGAGACCGCTCTGATCACATTGCACTTGTGAGACTGCTCTGATCACATTGAACTGGTGAGACTGCTCTGATCACAATGCACTGATGAGACCACTCTGATCACATTGCACTGGTGAGACTGCTCTGATTAGACCTCTCTAAACACATTGCACTGGTGAGACTGCTCTGATGATACTGCTCTGATCACATTCCATTGGTGAGACTGCTCGGATGAGACCGCCCTGATGACTCTGCTCTGATCACATTCCACTGGTAAGACTGCTCTGATGACACTGCTATGATCACCTTGCACTAATGAAACCGCTCTTATCACATTGCACTGATGAGGCTGCTCTGATGACATTGCACTGATGACATTGGTCTGATAACATTGCACTGATGAGACCGCTCTGATGACATTGCACTGATGAGACCGCTTTGATGACATTGCACTGATGAGACCGCTCCGATGACATTGCACTGATGAGACTGCTGTGATCATATTGCAATGATGAGACCGCTCTGATCACATTGAACTGATGACGATGTACCCGAACAAAATTGACATCCATTTTTCACACAAACAGAGCTTTCTTTTGGTGGTATTTGATCACCTCTGTGGATTTTATTTTTTGATATTGTAGCGCCCCCATAGTATAGGTGCGTTTGGTAGCAGGGTTTTGGCTAGGACAGGTAAATTTAGTCAGTCCTGACTGTAACGGTATGTGCAGGCCTGAATGTTTTGATCTGGGCTGGGAGGAGAAGCTCAGGGAGGATTGGGTGGACTTAATAGATGAGGTCACCGGAACCTCCCACTTTTTTCTAGAAACCTGGGGAAGGTTTCCTGGTCAGAAAGCTGGGAGATGGGTGCAGCCATCTGGAGTGTTCTAAGGAGCCCTGACCAATCCCCAGGCAGGGTTGGCAGGGGGCAGGCCTTAAATACTCAGTCAGTCCAATCTGGGTGGAGTAGTGTTGGGTGGAAGTCTGGAGATGTAGCAGAGGCGCTGTGGTGCAGGCCCCTACCCGGGAGGTCGCCCCCAGTCTGGGGAGGGTGACCTTGGGGCCTGGGGTTTCGGGCGCAGCCAGGAAGAAGTGTGATTCCTGGAGCTGCACAGGAGGGACAGGAGAACAGCAGAGGTGTTACAGGAGGAGAGAGAGACTTTAAAGTATCCACCGGTGTGGTGAGTGACGGTCCCTGGGACTGGAGGAGAAAGTGCTGGAAGAGGAATGGTGGACAGTCTGTGGGAGCCTTGGGAGCCAGTCAAGGGAAAGGAGAGTCACTGCCAGAGAGCAGGTCGATGGGACCTGGAAGAGGATGGGCTGGGAGTTGTAGTCCGTCAAAGGCCCGGTTAGCACTAAAGTACTTTGCTGCACATTCAGGGGCCTGTGATCCTTGGCCTGCAGGGCCGTCTTTAATATTGATTGGACCCTGGGCAAACATTTTCTTGGGCCCCCTACCAATGTAATGGGGATTTATACTGACCGCCAATGTAATAGGAGCATTCACAGTAACCACCAATGTAAGGAGGATTTACACTGACCACCAATGTAAGGGGCAATTTGCTTACCTTTGCAGAACAGGATGTTGGTAATCTTAATGACCACAGTTGTAGGCAGGACTTTCTAGCATGCCCATTTACCTTCCTAGTGGGCACCATTCAGCAGAAGTGATGATGGATATGACCTCAGGGGGGCATGATATACATATGAATGCCCCTTTTATTTACATATCAATGCCATCAGTCTGAAGGTATTTACATATTAATACCACCTCTATTTACATATCAATGCCGGTTATTTGCATGTAAACACAAGGTCTGCAGGTGAGTCATTTGTATACAGCAATAGGGCAGAGCTGGGCAGCATTAGTAACAGAACTTCACACTGAAATATTGGGAAATAGCACAGGGCTAAAACTTCAAGGGACAAGGGAATTTAAACTGGGATAGTTGGCAAGTATAAGGCAGCTGCTTTGGGCCCCACAACAATGATGGGGCCTAGGGCAGCTGTCCCTTTTGCCCTGCCTTAAAGACGGCCCTGCTGGCCTGTAATGGGTGTTCCTGAGGTCCTGCTGAAACAGGGTAGGCCTCACCATGTGCTAACCGTGGTGAAGAGAAAGGTATAGAGAAGCCTGATAAATTTCCCTTCAGGCTGGAAACTAACTTCTGAGCTGGAGAGAAGCAAAGGAGTGTAAAGCTGCAAGTTCTGTGCAGAGAGAGAACTGTAAGAGAAACGGTCAGCAAGTGAAGTGCTGGAGAGTTGAGAGGAGCAATAGTCTGCAGAGGGAGAGTCTGCAGTGAAGTGCACATATAGAGGACTGTATATAAGAACCTTGTACCATAATTCATTGGGCATCCCACAGTTACCCCTTATCCCCATCCAAGTTATTTCCCCTAAATAAAACAACAAAAACAAAAGCAGGCCTGGTCAGTGTCTCAGAACGTGTGATATATGCTGCGATTGGGGTCAGCTATCAGGTGAACCACAACTACTAGCTACTCCCAAGGGAGCACATGGCTACATGCGCTATAAACAAAGAGCGTTGATTTTGAAAAAAACAACATTTTGCTATCCATATATAAATATCCAAACAAAAAATATAAAAAAAAAAATGTACTCCTCAGTTTAGGCCGATATATATTCTACATATTTTTGGTAAAAAAAATTGCAATAGGCGTATATTGATTGGTTTGCACATAAGTAATTGCATCTACAAACTATGGAATAGGTTTATGGACTTTTATTCTTTTATTTTTTTATTTTACTGGTAATGGCGGTGATCTGCGATTTTTATCAGGACTGCAACATTGCGGTAGACAAATCTGACCCCAAATGACACTTTTTTGGGGACCAGTGACATTATTACATTGATCACTGCTATAAAAATGCACTGATCAATGTATAAATGACACTGGTAGGGAAGGGGTTAACACTAGGGTGTGATTAAGGGGTTAACTGTGTAACCTGGGTTTGTTCTAACTGCAGGGGGGATGGACTGGCAGGTACATGGCAGAGATCGCTGTTCCTGATCCCCTGTCAGAATGGGGATCCGCCCTGTTTATCTAGGTAGATCCCCGTTCTGCTTCTGTATTAGGTAATCGAGGGTTGCCGGTGTACATCAAGTCCACCTGACCCGCGGGCACACTGGCGCAGCCGCAACTGTGCCTACGCTAGCCGCCATACAGCTATGGCGATTCGCGCAGGAGAGCCGGCCTGCCGCCGTATAACGACGGCAGCTGGTCGGCAAGTGGTTAAGACACGCCCATTTTTGTCATGACGCACTTAGTGCGCCGGAATTGCTTTTGGCCACCAGCCACGCCTACATTGGCTTTCTATAAAAAAAAGTGCCCCTAAAAATTTTCAGGGAGTGTTGGCAACTGTGATAATGTATCATGAGTTGTAGATCTAGTATTTTTAGCCGGGGTTCCCTGAAAGATATTTCAATGGTTCCTTCCTCCGTGTTGAAGAGGTTGAGGAAGGCTGGGCTAAGGTTACCCCCAGCTCCTTGGCATGAAGGCAGGACTGAAGGTGTTATACTCAATGTACAAGAAACCATAACAATCACTATCCCCACTAAAGCAAATTTTAAGCTAATTGCTATGGGTTTCTGAACGTCATACATCATCTCAACTGTCTGTAACTGTCCATTATGAAGTATGCCTGTGTTTTTTTTTTTTCAATACAATTAACAAAGGATGTCTGGATAATTTTACCATGATCCAATTTCTGATCTCAGCTGCAGCTATATATAGGCACCAGACAGACAATATTGGATGTAAAAAATATAAACCATCAGGTTATACTGTCCAGCTGACACTCATCTATTACTAGACCGAAAGGAACCCAACAGCACATACCGACCATGGCCAAAAGCCGCAATGGTGTTCGCAACCAATTTTCTATTTAATATTTCAGGAATAAGGAATTGACTGGTGGGCTTTACGGAAATATTGTCCCTGAAGGCAATATGGCTGCTGCCCCGTGTATTGATAAGTGGTCACACTTCAAGGGGACTTTCACTTTACTCCAAAACTGAAACTTTGTTGTTGATGTAGCAATAAGGCCCACCTCCCTTAACCACTTCAATACCAGGCACTTACCCCCCCTTCCCGCCCAGACCAATTTTCAGCTTTCAGCACTGTCGCATTTTGAATGACAATTGCGCAGTCATGCAACACTGTGCCCAAACTAAATTTTTATAATTTTTTCCCACAAATAGAGATTTCTTTTGGTGGTATTTGATCACCTCTGCGGTTTTTATTTTTTGCACTACAAATAAAATAAGACCGAAAATGTTGAAAAAAAAACGTTTCTGTCACAAAATTTTGTAAATAAGTACATTTTCTCCATCACGGATGGGCACTGATATGCTACCCTGACGGGCACTGATGAGGCAGTACTGATTGGCACTGATGATGAGGCACTTATATGCAGTACTGATGGGCACTGATAAGCAGCACTGACGGCACCTGAAAGGTGGCACTGATAGGTAGCACTGATGGGCACTGATAGATGGCACTGATGGGCAGTGATAGGGGGCACTGATAGGTGGTACTGGTGGGCACTGATAGGTGGCACTGGTGGGCACTGATAGGCGGCACTGAAAGAGGGCACTGTTAATCCTTTGATCGCCCCTGATGTTAACCCCTTCCCAGCCAGTGTCATTAGTACAGTGACAGTGCATATTTTTACCACTGATCACTGTATTAGTGTCACTGGTTCCCACAAAGTGTCAGTTAGTGTCAGAATTCCCGCCGCAATATCGCAACCCCACTGAAAGTCACTGATCACTGCCATTACTAGTAAAAGAAAGAAAGAAAAATATCCCATAGTTTGTAGACACTATAACTTTTGCTCAAACCAATCAATATACGCTTATTGGGATTTTTTTTACCATAAATATGTAGCAGAATACATATTGGCCTGAAGAATTGATGAAGAAATTCGATTTTTACAATTTTTTTCTTGGATGTGTTTTATAGCCGAAGTTAGAAATATTGTTTTTTTTTTTTTCAAAATTGTCGCTCTTTTTTTGTTTATAGGCTAGTGTTGAGCGAACCCGGACTGTAACGTTCGGGTCCGTACCGAACTTTAGGGTGTCCGTGGCACGGACCCGGACCCGGACATTTCAAAAATCGTTCGGGTTCGGTAGCGAGTTGTGATCGGATATTTGTTTTTTTCTCGCTGTTAAAACTTTTTTTTTTTTTGTTATAAAGATTGAAGCCGATATTTTGTGTAGGTTCTTTTTTTAACATTTTTAGCTTAAAGAAGTAGTTAAGAAGTCCGGTTATACATAAGACGATGTATAAATACCATTTTTTTTAGGGTTATTCGCATATAACTAACCAAACTCGTTTTCAATATCACAGATGTTTGATACCCTATAAAAAGAAAGAAAGAAAATGATCATTACCGTCACTAGTCACTGAAAGTCACCCCAACGCTATAACGCCGCCCTTAAGACTGTGATTGACTG
>BLSH010314447.1:1515387-1531383 GCA_018402905.1 Glandirana rugosa | reverse complement strand
TGTATAAGAGACAGGTATACTGTATCCTGTGATGCTGAGCAGTATACTGTATCCTGTGATGCTGAGCTGTATACTGTGTCCTGTGATGCTGAGCTGTATACTGTGTCCTGTGATGCTGAGCTGTATACTGTGTCCTGTGATGCTGAGCTGTATACTGTGTCCTGTGATGCTGAGCTGTATACTCCTGACACAATATGTGGAATACAGGGGACAGAGTGGGTGGATTCTATAATGGGTGGGGCTTATTAGAAGTAGGAGGGGTCAAAAGGAAGGGCGGGGCCTGGCACCCCCCCATCCAAAAACTTCACCAGCCGCCACTGGTCAGTATACCTGAAAGAGGGCATACCCTGAATGACTGCCATGATAAAAGGAGCTGTGTATGCTAATTAGCTCTGACCTGGGGACCCAGGTGGGTGGGGACCAAGAAGCCAAAGCCGACGCTGACAGGTAGGGGGATGGAGCGTTATATGCTCCAGACTCCTCCCACAAGGAGCCTTCAGACTTGTGGTCAGATTCTTCCTTGACTGGACAAGATACCGTAGTTTGCCAGACCTGAAGTGTGTCTTGATCTGGCTGGTCAGTATACCTAAGGGCAAAAGACACGAAATAGGTATGAAATGGTTTATTGCGGACACTAACAAACACTTCCTACTTAATTTAACAGAGTATTGAAAGCTTGGATAACCTCCGCATGCGGTTCCGTTATGTAACGACTATAACAGGCCAACTTCCACCGCCCCATGTGTTTGATGTATGCTGGGACCCCCTGCTTAGAAGCTGCGCAAGCTGCCCCAATCCTAAATAAATGTCCAGAAAAACGTCTAGGATTCAGATGCAAATTTGTCAGTAACCTGCGCATATGCGTGATGAATTGTTTTGAGGCTAGGGGACACACTGGAAAGGGGAGCAAAGGGGAACCCAAAGATGCTGCTGCAAAGTAACTACAGAGCGTTTCCAACACTACCAAGGGCCCCCAGTACCATAGTATTTGACCACAAAACCTGGTCCTAACTGTCTAGTTTTGCTACTTCTTAGCTGCAAGGCGTAATGGTCATGCTCTTTTGTAAGACTACTTTTAAGCAACACCGGTGCATGTACATTAGCCTGCGAAACTTCCCCTGGCCTGAAGAAACCAAAAAAACTCAAGTAAATGGCGGCTTTGAACACCAAACTGGGGGCCACCCCAAAAGGGGAAGTAGACAACATGTCTGACATGTCCCGAAAAATCCTTCCCGTGATCGGTAGCCATGACAACCGCGATTGCTCCTGAGACCTTTGCATCCCCCTCAACATAGCTTTCAGTGGGTGAGCTGCAAAAATGGACGGGCTGTCAGGTGACTGTAGTGATCTGAAATGCTGTACCCCCGACAAATACAGCTTGACAGTGCTCGCGGATAATCCCAACTCGCTATGACGATGAGCTGCAAATGCCATGACATAACTAACATCCCCCGGGGCAACACAAGGAAATTGATCCATGAACCTACGAAACGCCATCTACAGTTTGGTATACGCCTTCAAGGTATTCCTGGACAGGGAACCGTTGGCAAACACCATGGCCCGATCCCAAAACCTGCCTAGTCCATGATCAGTTGGGCGTAGAACGGAACTGCTCTGCCCTCCAGCTTGGTTCCCGGATGCTGTAAGAAAAATCGCGGCAGGTTAAATCGTAATAGTGCATCAGCAGCACCATTAAACCTACCCCCAATTAATTCACCTTGGAAATGAAATCTGAAGGTGATGCCTAACCATGTCAACCTGCGCATGAATGACACGATCAATAGTGACCCTGACCTGCCTTTGTTGATAATGTTGGCCGTAGCCAAATTATCTGTGAAGAAAATTACTGATATCCCAGTCCACTCTGCTCCCCACGTGACTGCAGCTGCTACGATCGGAAAAAATCTCAAAAAGCGCTAAAGTCTGAGCAAATTTAGGTAACTGAAACACCTCGGGCGGCCACCGTCCGGCAATCCATTGGTTACCAAATATGGCCGAAAAACCAATGGATGCTGCCGCATCGGAGAACACCCTAGGGGAATCATTGTCAGGCTGAGAAATAAGTAAGGAGATACCATTCCAGTTGCAATGGAACTGATCCCACATGATCAAATCAGCCCTGGCATCCGCCTGCAACCTGATCACTGATTCCGAATCCTGACATAAGGGTAACAGGGCCAACAACCTGGATATGAATGATCTATTCAATACCGAGAACAGCCTGGCAAGTGAGTCCAAATCCTTCCGGGTCTTCGATCAGTAAAAAATTATCTCAGTAATGCACTACCCGCTCACAACCCTGGCAGTTTCCCAAAATCCAATGAAGTGCATGTGCGAACAAATCAAACAAGCCTCCCCTGGATATCTATTGAGCTTAAAGTACCATCTCATACACAACGTTTGAAATAGCTGACTCATACCACCTTGTCCATAGTGACAGATGTCCTTGTGCTGGATTGCCCTCTGGTCCCCTGTGCCTGCCCCCCGATGCAACGCTCCATCGGGGTAGTCTATTGAACCACAATCCGCAGGAAAAAAGGTCCAGAAGAAGCACAGTGTTGCGAAACGCGTCAACCCTCTTTTTCCACTGTTGTATTTTGGTCTGGTAATATGTATCATCTTCCTGACCTATGTGGAATTATTTCCTGTTATTTACCAAGAATTCCTTGAATAGAAATGTTGGTGCTGTATTTTATGTATTTTCTATGATGCAATTTTTGTATTGAATTTGTTGGTTTTTTAATGATGAAATAAAAATATATTTACATTTTAAATCCATCAGTTTTCATAAGTGCCGGCAAAGTCCACTTTTCAATTCACTACACACGGTATTCCGTGTTATGTGTTGTTTGTTTTCTTCTTTATAATTTAGGATGGTGGCACATTATGGAATATTAGTTTCAGAGTATCCTATCTAGCACTTCCCTGCGACCACCCCTCCCCACATGCTGCCTGCTAAAAAAAGGCATTAAACGTAAGATATGAATTTAACCCCGGGAATTCAGTGGCCCTTTGATTATAAATCCACCTTGCTTCCTTCCTCTGTATTGCCGCATTGAAGTTGCTCCCTCGATGATTGGGGGGAACATCCTCCAACACGAAAAAGGACACAAAGGAGGGGTCAAAGCTGTGGTTGAGTCCTACATGTTTACACATAGGGGTATATAGTAATCCTGCATCTAGGTAATACAGGTGGTCTTGTATTCTTCTGCCCAGGGTTCTTTTAGTTTTCCCTATATAAAATGCGCCACATTTACATGTGGCCATATAAACTACCCCTTCTGTCTGGCAGTTTGTATTGGTCTTGGATTTGAGAAATTCTCCTCTAGGCAATGGGAAGACATTCCCCTCCCTTATCCAGGGACACTGTGGACAGCCACCACACCTATACATCCCCCCCCCCGTAGCACCCTCAAGGGGGGCCGGGGGAGCATAGTGGCTGTGCACCAACCTGTCCTGGATAGAGGGTGACCTCCTGCATACTATCTCCGGGCGGTCCCTGATGTATTTAGAGACCACCACCTCCTCAGCCAGAAAATGCCAATTTTTTTGTCAGCATGTCCCTGAAGGCCCCCTGTTGATCACTGAAAGTAGTGGCCAATTTAGTGGTACCAACATTGGTACGTTTCCGGGTGCCGAAAATAAGATCCTCTCTCGTCTGTGATTTTGCCCTCTGATACGCCCTTTTAAGAACTTTTTTAACTGTAACCCCTCTTGCGAAGGCGCATAAATAAGGATTGTGCCTTCATTTCAAAATCCCCGTCCCTTGCACAATTCCTCCTTAGTCTAAGATATTGTCTATAAGGAATACTACGTACCAGGGAACGGAGATGTGCGCTGTTGTAATGCAGGATAGTGTTTCCTGCTGTATGTTTACGATAGAGGGACGAATGAATCGTTCCTTCTGGGCTAATGAACAGTTGTACGTCCAAAAACGATAGGATGATAGGAGGCACTGATGGACACTGTTAGGGGGCACTGATGAGGCTGCACTGATAGGAGGCATTGAGGAGGCTACACTGATAGGAGGCACTGATGAAGTGGCACAGATAGGTGGTAGTGATAGGAGGCACTGTTAGGGGGAACTGATAGATGCTATAAGGTGGCACTGATGGACACTATTAGGCGGCGCTGATGGGCACTGATAGACAGCACTGTTAGTGCTCATCGGTGTCTCCTACCAGGGCCGTCTATCAGTGCCCATCAGTGCCGCCTAATATTGTCCATCAGTGCTACCTTATAGCATCTATCAGTGCCACCTATCAGTGCTGCCTAACAGTGTCCATCAATGCCTCCTATCAGTGCCTCCTATCAGTGTCCATCAGTGCCACCTCTCTGTGCCTCCTATCAGTACTGCCTAACAGTGCCTATCGGTGTCACCTATCAGACGACACTGGTAGGAGGCACTGATGAGCACTGATAGGCACTGTTAGGCGGTACTATCAGTGTCGCCTATCGGTGTCGCCTATCAGTGTCACCTATCAGTGCTCATCAGTGCCTCCTACCAGTGTCGTCTGATAGGTGACATCGATAGGCACTGTTAGGCAGTACTGATAGGAGGCACAGATAGGTGGCACTGATGGACACTGTTAGGGGGCACTGATAGGCGGCACTGATGGACACTGTTAGGGGGCACTGATAGGCGGCACTCATAGGAGGCACTGATGGACACCGTTTGGTGGCCCTGATAGGCAGCACTGATGGACACTGTTTGGTGGCACTGATGGACACTGTTTGGCACTGATGGACACTGTTAGGCCGCACTGATAGGTGGACATGCTGGGATGTTTTGTTCTTAAGACACAGGAAGATGGGAAGTGACAGACAGGACTCGCCTTTTTGTTCCTGTCTGCAGTGCGCTGGCTATGTGCAGGATTGCACAGTGAAGAGGAGATCAGTGAGCCGCAGCAGTCATCATCCAGACGTGTTCTTCACAAGGCAGGAGATCCGAGGTGCGCTGGCGAGGGGGAGGAGCCGGAAGATAGGAGAACATGGGGCCACCTACTGACTCTGATCAGCCAGCCCTGACTGGGAAAACCTCTTGCGGGCAGCGAGATGGGCTGTTACAATTACAATGGAAGGACCCCGGGCAGCTGCTGCCAGACTGACCCCCGCCCCCAGGCGCACGGGGCAGACCGATTCCCCAGCTTGCTACAACAAGCCGCCAGGGACTGTATGTGTGCGGGACTCGGGAGACACAGCACTGGGTGTACCCCCTGCCATTGGTGCACATACCCCCAGGGGTACGCGTAGCACAGGTTGAGAAACCCTGCTTTAAAGTAATTGTAAAGGCTCCCTTTTTAAAAAAAAAATAATAATAAACATGTTATACTTCCTTTGTGCAGTTGGATTTACACAGAGCAGCCTGGATCCTCTTCTCGGGTCCCTATTTGCTGCTCCAGGCCCCTTCCTCCTCCGAGTGCCCCCTTAGCCAGCAGCTCTCTATGGGGGCACCCAAGCTCAGTCAGAGCTCTGTGTATCCATTCAGACACGTACCCCCGACCTGGCCCCATCCCCTCTCACCTGTTTGGCTGACAGAGTTTGATTGATAGCCGCGGGAGCCAATCAGGAGGAGTGTACTGGACGGCTGAGGGGATCGTGGACATCGCTGGAGAGAGAAGGGGCTCAGGGTAAGTATTAGGGGGTGCTGGGGAGGCTGCTACACACAGAAGGTTTTTTATCTTCATGCATAAAATGCATGAAGATAAAAAACTTATGCCTTTGCAACCCCTTTTTAAGTGGTTAACTCTATACACAAATGTTTTGCCTTTTCATTTCTATTTTAAACTGAAGGGGCTATTTTACAAGGTGAGGGTTCACATATACTTTAACTCCGAACTCCAGGAATTCAGCCGCTTTCTAAAATGTGGGTCATCTATTTAATTTACAATTTACACTTCTTTTTTATTGCTATACTTCCGGAACTCTGATGCTGAAACTTCTGGTCTCAGCTCCAGCAGCTGCAGAGTCGCATGCATCTGCTCTGCTTGCCCCTCCACTCTTCCTGCCCAATCAGAGCACAGAACCCATTCACAAAATATAAAGCTTTCTGTGAATAGATAGCGGAGGGGAGGGGTGAGTAGAGCAGCTGCTGTTTAAAAAAATTGCAGCTCTTCTGTCAGGGTGCTGAGAGTACTCCTGGCGCTCGGTAAAACTATCAGTTGTAAATAAAAGGGATAATTCCAAGAGGTGGCATGCACTTTGTTGGACTTAACACATAAGCCAGCACATTTTTAGAAAGCGGCTGATTTTCAGGCTTTTCGTTTTTAGGCCTCATTTATATGGCCATCTTCACCTGTGTGGGCTGAACAGGTGTTCCGTGTAGGCAGCCTGTTCAAATCAATGACAGTCAATGACAATCTTTGAAGTAAGGACAGTCATTTGAGTGTGATGAATTCTCAATGGACCATGTTTTGGTGTTTGCCCTGATAAGTTCACCAGGACCAAGCTGTGTTCCTGTTCCCAGACGGGAGCATTATCTAAAACACACGTGTCAAACACAAGGCCCGCGGGCCAAATCCGGCCCACCAGGCCATTTCATATGGCCCTCACATCCAGGGCTTTTTGCAGCTGGAATGTGGCGGAACTCCATTCCACCAACTCCGGCTCTTGCCCTCTTCTCCCCACTGTCACTTGTAAACACAGAAGCCTTCTGTGTTTACAAGGACAGCTTTCCTTTTGGGGGCTCAAGGCTTTCACAAATCCCTGGCCGTACTCATAGCAGGGACAGATGCGGACCAATGATCTCCCTGCAAGTGAGAGAGAGGAGCCACCTTGACTGCCGGGGGGTACAAGGGCCGGGTAGGGGAGAGGCCAGGAAGCTTTTGGGGGGGGGGGGGGCTGTGGAGGGAGATGTGTGCTGGGGTGGGGAAGAGTGGTGCAGAGGTCCGAGCCCAGGAGGGGTGGAAATGAGATGTGGACAGCCTGTGAGAGAACTGAACCCTGCACTCTGTGCATAGCACACCCCTAAACTCTGGACCCTATATATGGCACATGCCTGACCTCTGTACGTAGGGCACTCCTGAACTCTGCATACATAGTCTTACAGATACATCCTGCCCTTTTAGGGTAACCATAATGCTGATTTGGCCTTCGATGAAATTGAGTTTGACACCCCATGTCTAGAACAATGGGCTTTGTTCATGACTAATACTAAGTAGGTTGGCCAATTGAGCAAAAGTATACCTTACCTGACAGTTATGCTTGTGGCTGGATGCCTGTATGTGTTTTTTTTTCTATCAAATAGAAGCTGGTGGGTCAAACCTCCTCAACATCATGGGGACGTGGCAAGGTCAGATTTGCCATAAATTGCAGTAATTACAAGAGACTGCTGCTGGACACATTTTTTTCACTGAGGAGACTGCAGCAGGAAAATGGACACTCCATTAATCAGCCTCTTTCAGGCTTTCTCAGGGGACCTCAAGCAAGGGAATGTCACAGCCCTGACGCATATAAAAGTCAAATAGCTGTTTAGGGTGGATTTATATTTTAGTAAGCTTTTTATCTTGGTAAAGTATGGCATTTCTCGGGGTGGGTTTTACTGATGGTGACAACAGTGGGCCATATCTTAGAAACTTGACTAGACCTGATTTGGGGGGCTCAAAATATGATCTCCCCCCAGAGTTTCCAAGTCTTCCTGCTATCTCCAATAAAAGCCAAGGAAAACACTCACCCTTACTGATGAGTTTCCAGAGATGTTGAATTAAAGTAGAACTATGGTCAAAATGAAGAAATCAATATGTTATGCACCTATACAGTCTGTTAAACATGTCACTGATTGTTTTGCAAAAAGCAGTAAGGATGTTGAGATCTCTACCTTGTCTCAAGCTTTCATGTGCACTTCCTTTAGTGATGTGACAACTTTTTATACTTGTTTTCAAATTGCTTTTGTTGAACAGCACACATGTTGTCTCCATTTGCGTCTATCCCTCTCTGCAGAAACCTCCTGACATCACTGGGGGAGGGGCTTCTATATCCATGGAAATCTCAGCCATTCATTCTACATACAAGTCCTGATTAGGCTCCGTCCACAATCGGCCCTGAAGCCCCGCCCACTCTCACCTATGTCCCACCTTTGCCCACCCACTGCCCTGTCTATACAGCCAGCTGCTAGGTTGGATTTTGTTCTGCCAGTTTACAAATTAGCAGAGGAGAGCAGGCAGGGAGAAGCACACAGATTAATAGACAGATCTGTGTGGAAATGAACCTGTAATGACTTGTACTGTCTTACATAGCACACACCCATCCATTGATTGGCAGATGGGTGTGTGTGTTCTGTAAAATAGACTGAGGCTGGAGGACTATTGGAGAGATGAGCCACTTCACTGAAAGGAAATGACATCTGACCTCTGCTCTGCTCTACTTCTCCCATCATTTCTAGCAGTGTATAGCAAAGAAGAAATGAATGGGAGATTACAGACCACACATGTAGCTATATGGTAGGAAAATAATCATTTCAGTTATTATGTTTATTACCATGTTCAACTTTTAGGTATTTATATGAGGATTTACTAAAATATGTATGTTGCCTTTAGTTGTACTTTGAAAACACACAACACAGTTCCTGCGCTTGGAAGTATCGACCGATGGTGAAGGCCTGACCAGAGATGCAATCCTTTGATAATCAATCACTCAATTTTGCACTATATGATCTTGCTGCCCTCCTCAGGACCATGGGAATCCGAATAAACTAGAGAAAAATACAAGAAAGAGAAGGGCGCACCGACCTAGTGCAATACCATAAAACCATTTATTGAGATAAAAATACAACATAAAATATACTCACAAGCGGAGCAGTATCAAAGGCATGTATCATATACAGAGACTTCAGTCTATCTCCATCACAGCTGGGGAGGATCCATAAGGCATCAAAAGCAAGCTGACGCGTTTCCAGGGCGAACCCTCTTCTTCAGAGCCTCTGAAGAAGAGGGTGCGCCCTTCTCTTTCTTGTATTTTTGCCTTTAGTTGTACTTTAACATCAAATAGGTGCCTATTTTAATGTACACAATAGATGGGAGGAGCTTAGAACTAATGTCGACTAAGTTCCTCTGCATGATGTTTTAAAGCCTATTCAAAGCCAGAAACAAATAGTAATATTTTGCAGGTTACCAGTCCTTAAAGCTGAAGTATAGGTATGGTGATTCTTACCTAACTACTTTAGTGCAGCTTGATGCAATGTAAGCATTTATGTGCATTACCCTGTCATACACATAGGGTCCCAGTGGAAGCTGAAAATCGCTATAATTGGCACTGCTACTGCAGTGAATGCTGCTATATTGGGGGGGCTGCCCAGTATCATTGAGAACACAGGTCACTTGCTTGGCACAGGTGCCATTCAGGGAACACTTTGCATTCTCTCAATGCATGCAAATCATTCTCTGGTTGGATAAGATGGAGAGGCGGGTGGAGACATCACAAGCATTCATTGAGAAAATGCAAAGTGTTCTCAGAATGGTGCCGGTGCTAAGCAAGTACTGTAACCTCCTGAACTCAGCAAGTAGCAGGGCAACCACTCGGTGTGGGACCTAGTAGGTGGTGCCTACTGCAGTGATTTCCAGCTTTCATGGCAAATTCATACTTACTGGTCCAGCTGGTCCAAGCTGGACCAATGTAACTGCAAAAATATTCATACTTAAACTTCAGCTTTAGACATCTTGGACATAGGACATTTTTTTCCTCCCCTGGATGCCTCTGCTCCTTAGCAGAAAGAAAGCAGCTTAAAAAATGTGCCTAAAGTCGTGTTTTGATACACTTTTAGGCTGGATTCACACCAGTGCGGTGCAAATTCCAGCATCAATATCTGTATGAAGGACAGGGGCTGCTGTTCAGCGTCTCCTGTCCGATCTCACAGCACATCGGCTGACAGGGGAGGGAGGGGGAAAGATCCCCGCTCAATGCTGAACACATCTGCATGTCAGATGCATTCTCATTGAACATAATGGGTTTGGAATTTGCACTGCACTACACAGAAAACACACACGTTTTCTGTGTAATGAGGACTGCGAATGCACCGCACCTATGTGAACTGGACACATTGAAAACAATGTGTTTTCAAGTGTCCTGTGAATTGGATGCGGTGTAAGCTGCATCCAATTCGCATAGGTGTGAACCCATTCTTAGACGCGTTTAGGCGCGTCATACGTGTGGGAGTTCAATGATTCCATTGGCCAGAATATCAAAGTGATACCAAAGGTAAAAGAAAAAAAAGTTATTCTTACCTTACCCTCGATCGTCCTCTTCTTGGGTCCCCCTGCTGGGACTCCTGGCTCCTCCCTCAGCTAAGTGCCCCCATAGCAAGCTCTGTGTGCCCATAAGACACACAGAGCATGACTCAGCACCACCCCTCCCTCCTTGTTGGCTGTGATTGACAGTAGCGGGAGCCAATTGCTCTCATTGCTGTGTCTGAGCCAATGAGGAGGAAGAGAGTTGGGAAAGCTCTCTTGCACATTGCTGGGTTAAGATCGGGCTTAGGTAAGTATTGGGAGGGGCTGCATACTGAAGGTTTTTACCTGCATGCATAGAATGCAAGAAGGTTAAGAAAAAACATTCAGACTTTAGAATCATTTTAATTGATTCTGGCTATTGGAATGAGTGATTGGCATGGGTAGTGTGTTTTTTTTTTTTTTGCCCAAAAGCTCCTCTCCAGAATGCATATGTAGCCAATGGCCCTCTTAGGGGTGGCTGGTAGTTGTGGTTCACCTGGCACTTTGCCCCCAATCACACATTTTTCCTCACACCCAGAGTCACAGAACAGGCCGGTTAGTTGTTTTGTTGTTTAATTGGGGGAATAAACTTGGATAGTGTAGGGGTGACTGTGGGATGCCCAGTAGATCAACGAAACAAGACCAATCTATATACACCGCAGTATATACACTCCTCTTCCTCCAGCACTGACACTTGCTGACTGTTCCTCTCCTTCATTTCTCTCCTGCACAACACTTGCTGAACGTTACACTTCTTCGCTTCCAGGCCTGAAAGGAATTTATAAGGCCTCCACTTCTTCTTCCTCCACCCTAGCTAGCACATGGTGAGGCCTGCACTGTGTCAGCAGGACCTCCGGACCGCCCATTACAGGCAAGGGCCACAGGCCCTCACATTGTAAGGTCACGGGCCCTCAGGGTGTAGCTAAGTACAATTGTGCTAGCCAGGCCTTGTTGGACTTATGCTTCCAGGCCACTCCGGCCTACCTCACTGTCCAGTGACACTCCTTCCCTTGACTGGCTCCTCTGCCCTCCACAGACTGTCCACTGTCACCTCCCAGCCTGCTCCAGCTTTCTCATCCAGCTCCCGGGTCTGTCATAAATACAGTACCTTGCGAAAGTATTCGGCCCCCTTTGAACTTTGTAACCTTTTGCCACATTTCAGGCTTCAAACATAAAGATATAAAACTGTAATTTTTGTGAAGAATCAACAAGAAGTGGGACACAATCATGAAGTGGAACGAAAATTTATTGGATATTTCAAACTTTTTTAACAAATAAAAAACTGAAAAATTGGGCGTGCAAAATTATTCAGCCCCCTTAAGTTAATACTTTGTAGCGCCACCTTTTGCTGCGATTACAGCTGTAAGTCGCTTGAGGTATGTCTCTATCAGTTTTGCACATCGAGAGACTGAAATTTTTGCCCATTCCTCCTTGCAAAACAGCTCGAGCTTAGTGAGGTTGGATGGAGAGCGTTTGTGAACAGCAGTTTTCAGTTCTTTCCACAGATTCTCGATTGGATTCAGGTCTGCACTTTGACTTGGCCATTCTAACACCTGGATATGTTTATTTGTGAACCATTCCATTGTAGATTTTGCTTTATGTTTTGGATCATTGTCTTGTTGGAAGACAAATCTCCGTCCCAGTCTCAGGTCTTTTGCAGACTCCATCTGGTTTCCTTCCAGAATGGTCTTGTATTTGGCTCCATCCATCTTCCCATTAATTTTAACCATCTTCCCTGTCCCTGCTGAAGAAAAGCAGGCCCAAACCATGATGCTGCCACCACCATGTTTGACAGTGGGGATGGTGTGTTCAGGGTGATGAGCTGTGTTGCTTTTACGCCAAACATAACGTTTTGCATTGTTGCCAAAAAGTTCGATTTTGGTTTCATCTGACCAGAGCACCTTCTTCCACATGTTTGGTGTGTCTCCCAGGTGGCTTGTGGCAAACTTTAAACGACACTTTTTATGGTTATCTTTAAGAAATGGCTTTCTTCTTGCCACTCTTCCATAAAGGCCAGATTTGTGCAGTATACGACTGATTGTTGTCCTATGGACAGAGGCTCCCACCTCAGCTGTAGATCTCTGCAGTTCATCCAGAGTGATCATGGGCCTCTTGGCTGCATCTCTGATCAGTCTTCTCCTTGTATGAGCTGAAAGTTTAGAGGGACGGCCAGGTCTTGGTAGATTTGCAGTGGTCTGATACTCCCTTCCATTTCAATATTATCGCTTGCACAGTGCTCCTTGGGATGTTTAAAGCTTGGGAAATCTTTTTGTATCCAAATCCTGCTTTAAACTTCTCCACAACAGCATCTCGGACCTGCCTGGTGTGTGCCTTGTTCTTCATGATGCTCTCTGCGCTTCAAACAGACCTTTGAGACTATCACAGTGCAGGTGCATTTATACGGAGACTTGATTACACACAGGTGGATTCTGTTTATCATCATTAGTCATTGAGGTCAACATTGGATCATTTAGAGATCCTCACTGAACTTCTGGAGAGAGTTTGCTGCACTGAAAGTAAAGGGGCTGAATAATTTTGCACGCCCAATTTTTCAGTTTTTTATTTGTTTGTTTGTTATTTCGTTCCACTTCATGATTGTATCCCACTTGTTGTTGATTCTTCACAAAAATTACAGTTTTATATCTTTATGTTTGAAGCCTGAAATGTGGCAAAAGGTTGCAAAGTTCAAGGGGGCCGAAAACTTTCGCAAGGCACTGTACCTGAAAGTTACACATGGTAATAAATATGTAGCCCTGTTATAGGGGGGTCATATGAAGTTGCCCTCTCCACACAGGCTATGGTGCTAACCTCCAGGTAAAATGAGCCAGAGCCTTCACTAAAGGAAGAATTGACTATGAAAATATTGGCAGTGCCTCCACCTAGAACATGTGGAGCTGATAGCTTTCTAGGACAATAGTTAGTAACTCACCCAAAATAATTCATAACTGTAGTACTAATACACCCAGCATAGATTTCTAAGATTAAAGGTATGCAGACATACCAGCATGTGATTAGTGTAACTTTATATATGATAAAGTGATGGCATTATATACAACCAACACAAAAACAAGAAGAATGTACATATGTTTTAGAAGAAAAGAGTGTATATATGTGTGTATCTATATATCCGAATATATATATATATAACTAAAGGCATTTAACACCAATACCTCCAATTGGGCACTGTGGGACAGTTAAGTCGCAGGGGCCCCGATGAGCTGACTTGCAAGGTGTAACACAATCCGACTTGGGAGGATGAACGCTGACACATCTGCTTGTACAAATGAACACACCAACGACGAAGAAGTCTGGAATGCGCAAGGCAAATCAGGCCTATCTAGCCTATCTCTTGGGTATTCAAAACTTTTGTTTGTGTTCAGGTTGGGGATTGGTCAGGACTCCTTAACATACTTCAGAAAGTGACACCTACACTTCCATCCCCTTTTCCAGAGCCTTCTGGAAACAAAGGGGAGGAGTATCCAAGAGGTGTTCCTTCCTGCAATCTCCAGCTCTCCCTGGGCCACTCCCCCTGCCCAGATCAAAACATTCAGGCCTGACAAAATTTACCTCTCCTAGCAAAAATCTACTTACTAAAAGCATCGATCACTATGGGGCGCTACACATAAGTGATGTTTTTTTCTTTAGCCTCTAAACACTCTATCATGTCTGTATGGCCACATAGGCTAACATGGTGGGACATTTACAGGCGAAAAAAAAAAAAAGCATCAACAGCCTGTAAAAGCAGCTTTTTTTAACGCTTTTAGGCCTGTGGTGGCTGCATTAGTTTTATTAACTTTTATCAGGCTTTTTTTTTCCTTTTATGTTGAAATTGTGAATAACTTTCTGTCCCCTTGATCATGGCACCACCCCCTCCATTGCAATTTTTGATAGTCCGGTGCATCCACAGATGCGCCACAGGGCTCTGCCTGGCCTTTGGGACCTGGCAAACCCTGCACACATCTGCAGGAAAAGAGGCTCAGATGCACCTGCGCATAGAAGCCTTCGTGTGTGCAGATCTACCAAAGGTCTCTGCCAGATCCTGAAGCCCAGCAGAACTCTTCAGCACATCTGTGCACACGTGTGTAGTCATTCTCACCTAGGCAAGAAAGGAGGAAAGCACTTAAAAAAATCCCCCCCCCCCCCAAAAAAAAACCCCATCCAGTTGTGGTAGAGGGAGGGGGTGGATCCAGGTACACCCAGGATGCCTATGACTGGCGGTGTGCAGGGACGACTTCCTGGTGGGTTCCCAGAGTGAGTGATGTAGCCACTTAGGATCCAGATTAGCAGGTCCTAAGGAATAAAAACCTGTTCACGTCCTTTCATCTACATTACAAGGTGTGTGTGTGGGGGGGGGGGGGGGCAGGGAAATGCCTTGAAAGAATATTGGCTTGTTTGTACTTTCATTTAAAGTCACGGAAAGTAACAAGGACACAACATTTTGGGATCAACTGGTATTTTCTGCACTTGCTAAAAAGGTGCTTAGGCTGAAAAAAAGAGTGCAGCCACCACATCTACAGTAGGGACTGATAAACGCGTGATATAAAATTGTTGTTCTTGGGTTTAGATATCCTTTAAAGTGGACAATTTGTTTCAGAAAATCCATAAAACCTAATGTGCTGCTCACATACAAATCTATTAATCCAGTGTATTTATGTGGTTGATCGCACACTAGACTTCTAACTGCCCTCCATGGTATAAAACAAATGTTGATTTCTGTACAGCTCCTCCTGTTAATGATTTTGTAGATGTACATTTGCCCTTGAATAGCATCCTTGGTTTTGTGTATTGACCAGTCCTTCCCTTTTTGATGGCTTTCCCAGCTCTGTGTCTGTTCTAATCCTGTAAATTGCTGTATAAGCTAAATTATATGAAAACTACAACAGAGCCAATAGTACACAATGGCTGCAGCGTCCTTAGAATATATGGCATGTCATCAGTTTTTCTTGTGATCACACTTAGTCATGGTGTGTATGTATAGTGTCCAGTACAGTACAGAATATTATAGAATTTTATTAAAGAAAAATTCCAGGTATGACAATTTTTACATATGTAGCCAGTGGCGGCTGGTGAAGTTTTAGGATGGGGGGGCGCCAGGCCTCGCCCTTCCTTTTTGACCCCTCCTACTTCTAATAAGCCCCACCCCTTATAGAATCCACCCACTCCGTCCCTTGTATTCCACATATTGTGCTCAGTATCACATCACAGGATACAGTATAGAGCTCAGCATCACAGGACACAGTATACAGCTCAGCATTACAGGACACAGTATACAGCTCAGCATTACAGGACACAGTATACAGCTCAGCATTACAGGACACAGTATACAGCCCTGCATCACAGGGCACAGCATACAGCTCAGCATCACAGGGCACAGCATACAGCTCAGCATCACAGGGCACAGTATACAGCTCAGCATCACAGTACACAGTATAAAGATCAGCATCACAGGACACAGTATACAGCTCAGCATCACAGGACACAATATACAGCTCAGCATCACAGGTGGGGTAAATTGCAGCCAATAACACAGGTGGGGTAAATTGCAGCCAGTGGCACAGGTGGGGCACTTTTGCAGCCAGTGACACAGGTGGGGCAATTTTGCAACCAGTGACACAGGTGGGGCACTTTTGCAGCCAGTGACACAGGTGGGGCACTTTTGCAGCCAGTGACACAGGTGGGGGCAGTTATGCAGCCAGTGACACAGGTGGGGCACTTTTGCAGCCAGTTACACAGGTGGGGGTGGACACAATAACCGACGTTAAATGGGGTGGACACTACGACTCGACATATAACA
>BLSH010314447.1:1498369-1514697 GCA_018402905.1 Glandirana rugosa | reverse complement strand
CAGGTGGGGGCAGTTTGCAGAGACCCACCCCCCGCCCGCACTTACCCCATCCAATAGCCAAATTGTTGCAGAGTTCGGCATGCGGAGAGCGCGCTGTCCCCCTCCCCCCTCGCTGTGACCGGGCGTTCATGGTCCCTGTGGAG
The DNA here is from genome assembly GCA_018402905.1 of Glandirana rugosa. Classification (NCBI taxonomy): domain Eukaryota; kingdom Metazoa; phylum Chordata; class Amphibia; order Anura; family Ranidae; genus Glandirana; species Glandirana rugosa. The sequence goes on along the minus strand of BLSH010314447.1, from coordinate 1,514,554 downwards.
CGGAAGTCACTTCCGCTCGCACAGTGACCCGCCCCCGGCACCCGCAACCAATCACACTGAGCCGCAGCTCAGGGCAGCCAATCAGCCTATGCATGGCCGCAGGAACAAGCGCACATGCATAGGCTTTAATGGCCGGCCAATAGGCTCACTACTTGGCTGTCAGGTGACAGCCAAGGAGCCGAAAAAAAAAAAAAGACGCATTTCATTCGGTGCCTCCGAGCTTAGTCATTACAAATGCCAAACGTCAGAATCCAGCTATTTGTGGCCGAACCCATGAAGGAGGTAATGCCCACAAGCAGCTGTATATACCCACATAATCAGACACATAATTAAAAACATTCATGTATAAATCTAAATATGGTAAAGGAAAAAGAAAAAAAACAGAGAACAAAAAAACTTTTTGTATGCAAACAACATCGTAGACATACTATCATATCAAAGCACTCACATATATTTGAACAAATAAGCCATTTATGTTAAAAAGACGGGCCTGTTTCTCAAAAATACATAGAGAAGTGAAAGGAAACCTTAGAATCCAAAATAGGAAATATATTCCACTAGAAACAATCCAATCATATTCTATAGTCACATAAACTGGCTATTACTTGCACAAGATATCTGTTGATCGCACATTTTTCAACACCCTATTTCCTAACACCTTATGTTGTGCTTTCACTCTATTCCACTGTATATTGTTCCTTCAATGCAGAGGAGTGGAAAGAAAAAGGGTGGACAAAAACCATGAAGAGAAAAGAAAGAGGAGAGAGAAAAAAAAAGAAAAAGGAAAAGGAAAGGGGGCAACCAATAAATGAAAAAAAAAAAGAAAAAGCGAGAGAAAAAGGAAAAGGAAAAGGGCAACCAATGAATGAAAAAAAGGCAGTAACTTGGGGAAGGAGAAAAAGAAATTCTTTCTCAGCTGCTTGTGGGCGTTACCTCCTTCGTGGGTTCGGCCACAAGTAGCTGGATTCTGACATTTGGCATTTGTAATGACTAAGCTCGGAGGCACCGAGTGAAACGCGTCTACCTGTATCCATCTTTACCTGTACATGCCGTATTGAAATAAACTGTAAGCAAAGAATATCCATGGAGTGCCGCCTGTTTGTCTTTTGGTGCATCTAAGTGAGCGGTGGCGAGCCGCGGCAGGCACCGTGGTCCATATCGGGCACAGGTCCGGACCTGGAGCTGTGTATCCCCTTTTTTCATAGTGCTTGGCACAGGCACCATTCCAAAGAAGCAATACAAGGAGCCAATCAGTTCATGTGCTAAGGCGTAAAATGCTGATAGGAGGAGAGGGCAGAAAGAAAGAGAGGTAAGCGTGTCATTGTACTGCCTATTCATACTAGGTACGGCAGTACTGTGTTGGATGACTATTTCAGCACACAAAGCAATAAACCTTGCTTTGTGCACTGGTTCAAATCATTTTGATGGAGGGGGGATTATGGTGTGGGGTTGTTTTTCAGGGGTTGGGCTTGGCCCCTTAGTGCCAGTGAAGGGAACTCCCTAAAGTGTTAGTAAACCCAAAACAGTAAAATCAGTCTGTATATGCAGTGAAACATACTCCCTGTGGAACCTAAGGGGTTAATCCTCCGCATTGTGTAAAAAGGTTGTTTGATCCTGTATGCACAGATCCTTCTTGCACTGTCTCCAAAACAGGTCCAGATAACAGAGTTACTGGAATCTGTCTGCGCATGCTCAGTTTCGTGTGTATTGCTATAGAGGTGTTTTCTTTTATTGGGAGAGTGCATGTGATCAGCACAGGGCCAATCAAACAGAAGGTCTGTTGTCCTGCATCCTGATAGGACAGCTCAGTGCAGTATGAAAACAATATCCTACAAGCTTTAACTAGACACTGATAGAAGTTACAAGACTGCGATATACTGCCGATGAAAAAAGGTATTTAGCATTTTATAGTTACTAGAATGATTGCATTTCCTTGTTCTGTGTATTGTGGGAGACCAGATATACTGAATGCAAGGTCCTGGGTTTAGTAACACTTTAAAATGTCTTGGTATGCTGAAGCTTTAGGCAATTTCATGCTCCCAACTTTGTGGGAACAGTTGGCCCCTTCCTGTTGCAATGTGACTGTACACCACTGCACAAAGCAAGGTCCATAAAGACTTGGATGAGCGAGTTTGGTGTGAAGGAACTTGGCTGGCCTGCACAGAGTCCTGACCTCAACCTAATAGAACACCTTTGGGATGAATTAGAGCAGAGACTGTGAGCCAGACCTTCTCATCCAACATCAGTGCCTGACCTCAATAATGCGCTTTTGGAAGAATGGTCAAACATTCCCATAGACACACTCCTAAACCTTGTGGACAGCCTTCCCAGAAGAGTTGAAGCTGTTATAGCTGCAAAGGGTGGGCCAACTCAATATTGAACCGTACAGACTAAGAATGGGATGCCATTACGACATTTCATATGCGTGTAAAGGCAGGCATCACAATACTTTTGGTAATATAGTGTGTGTGTTATATAGTTGAATATATTAACATGATATAGAGAAATGTATTTAATGCATTTATAAGTATTTTTGTTATTCTAAAATCAATTAGAAATTCTTATTCCTTTTTTTTTTAATAAAAAATATTTTTAATATTTTGGTTTAATTATTTTGGTAGTTCTTTTTCGTTTTTATGGCCAGGTTTCTGATATTTAAAGAGACATTTTGAGATTTAATAGGTATTGATTTTAAAAAAAGAAAAGAACATTCCTGTGCATGCAATTGGCCAAATTGTTGAATTCTCAAACATTGAGCTTAAAATGATAGAAAACATTTTCTAGGCCAGGGGTCGGCAACATACGGCCCGCGGGGGCCGCATCTGGCCCACCTCCGCTGAAGTATACTTTTTACATTAAACAGCAGGTGCATAGGCGTGTGCACAGGGGGTGCTGTGCCGGGTTTGCCTGGGCACACCCTAATAGCCCTGTGCGATGCAGATTCCCCCTTCTGAATCCTTCTACCCTCATGGCAGCTGAGGCTATAGAGAAAGTGACTGGGGAATCTCTGTCCTCGGTCCTTTTCTCTGCTATTTCACCAAAGCCCTTCAATAGGGCTCATAACAAATATTTTAAAAAAATAATACAATTTGTGAAAAATAATAAAAACAAACTACTGACATCAGTCTCATCCCTACTGCCACCATCCACTGCTCTACTGAAACTGTCCACTGTTCTACTGCACATGTATGTTTGAGCTTTTGGGGTGCACACCCTAATGCGAAAACTGCTATGGGAGGGGGCAGAGGGCACTATGGGAGTGATGTGAAGGGGGACAGAGGACCCTGCAATGGGGGGGGCCCTATTAGGGACCCCTTCTCCAGTGGGGACAGGGACTACATCACCCCTTGGAATGGGGATAGGGTTGCCACCTTTTCTTCAAGCCAAACCCGAACACTTTAGTGACACATGGGAATTATTTTTTTTCGTACCATACACTATAGGATTGTGAAGACCTGGGGACAGCTTTGGGTGCACTAAGGAAAGTAATAATGCTTAGCGTACCCCGGCAAACAGTGGGTGTGGCCAAACTGCATTAACAGATGGCAACAGATTAGTGTGCGACTATCTTGGTTCCTTGGGGAGCCACAGTCTGGTCTGAATAATGTGCCTGGGTGGGGGCAGACTGAAACCCGCACACATGACTCAAAACCTGAGATGTTCAGGTGAATCCCAGACAGGTGGCTATCTCGGGTGTCACCCCCCCCCCTTTATAATGCAGGGGTCAGTGTCACCCCCCCCTTTGTAATACGGGGGTCAGTGTCATCCCCATCCATAATACAGGGGCCCCCATAGAGGACCCCCATTCGATCAGAGCCCCCTTATATCAGTGCTCCCATCAGATACCCAAAGATTGAAAAATGCAGCACAACCTCCACCCTATAACAATTAATTTGTGAAAAAATAATTGTGAATGATGTTGGAAACCCCCAAGAGTAATGCAAGCATTAATACACTCCAATCTTATTCAAACATACAGTATCTCACAAAAGTGAGTACACCCCTATTCTATCTTTTCATGTGACAACACTGAAGAAATGACACTTTGCTACAATGTAAAGTAGTGAGTGTACAGCTTGTATAACAGTGTGAATTTCCTGTCCCCTCAAAATAACTCAACACACATCCATTAATGTCTAAACCACTGGCAACAAAAGTGAGTACACCCCTAAGTGAAAATGTCCAAATTGACCCCAATTACGCATTTTCCCTCCCCGGTGTTATGTGACTTGTTAGTTTTACAAGGTCTCAGGAGTGAATGGGGAGCAGGTGTGTTAAATTTGGTGTTATCGCTTTCACTCTCTCATACTGGCCACTGGAAGTTCAACATGGCACCTCATGGCAAAGAACTCTCTGAGGATCTGAAAAAAAAAATGTTGCTCTACATAAAGATGGCCTAGTCTATAACAAGATTGCCAAAACCCTGAAACTGAGCTGCAGCACAGTGACCAAGACCATACAGCGGTTTAACAGGACAGGTTCCGCTCAGAACAGGCCTCGCCATGGTCGAACAAAGAAGTTGAGTGCACATACTCAGCATCATATCCAGAGGTTGTCTTTGGGAAATAGACATATGAGTGCTGCCAGCATTGCTGCAGAGGTTGAAGGCATGGGGGGTCAGTCTGTCAGTGCTCAGACCATACGCTACACACTGCATCAAATTGGTCTGCATGGCTGTCGTCCCAGAAGGAAGCCTCTTCTAAAGATGATGCACAAGAAAGCCTGCAAACAGTTTGCTTTAGACAAGCAGACTAAGGACATGGATTACTGGAACCATGTCCTGTGGTCTGATGAGACCAAGATAAACTCATTTTTTTCAGATGGTGTCAAGCGTGTGTGGCGAAAACCAGGTGAGGAGTACAAAGACAAATGTGTTTTGCCTACTGTCAAGCATGGTGGTGGGAGTGTCATGGTCTGGGGCTGTATGAGTGCTGTCGGCACTGGGGAGCTACAGTTCATTGAGGGAACCATGAATGCCAACATGTACTGTGCCATACTGAAGCAAAGCATGATCCCCTCCCTTCAGAGACTGGGCCGCAGGGCAGTATTCCAACTTAACAACCCCAGACGCACCACTGCCTTGCTAGAAAAGCAAAGGGTAAAGGTGATGGACTGGCCAAGCATGTCTCCAGACCTAAACGCTATTGAGCATCTGTGGAGCATCTTCAAATGGAAGGTGGAAGAGGGCAAGGTCTCTAACCTCCACCAGCTCAGTGATGTCGTCATGGAGGAGTGGAAGAGGACTCCAGTGGCAACCTGTGAAGCTCTGGTAAACTCCATGCCAAAGAGGGTTAAGGCAGTGCTGGAAAATGATGGCCACACAAAATATTGACACTTTGGGCCCAATTTGGACATTTTCACTTAGGGGTGTACTCACTTTTGTTGCCAGCAGTTTAGACATTAATGGCTGTGTGTTGAGTAATTTTGAGGGGACAGCAAATTTACACTCACTACTTTACATTGTAGCAAAGTGTAATCTCTTTAGTATTGTTACATGAAAAGATAGAATAAAATATTTACAGACATGTGAGCAATGTACTAAATTTTGTGAGATACTGTATATACTGTGCAATTTTCATACACATATGCAACGCTGTCCTCTTGAGCGTCGCAAAATAATTAAATACCCCTCTGGTTTCCCTGACTCTGCGAGTCCTCAGCCACCTCTGACGCACTGTTAGTTTCCCTTTAAGTAAAGACTAGGGATAAACTTACGGTAAGTTCGACTCGAACATTGGCTGTTCAGCTGCTCACCAAATTTAGAACATTATGGGGCGTTCGTGCCAGATTTGAGCGCCCCATAATGCATTGCTAGACCGCGGGAAATGCCGCTCGCTGATTGGCCAAAGCATGCACATGACTTGCATGCTTTGGCCAATCACAGCGCGCTCTGCTGTGAGAGCCATGATTGGCTAAAAGACAGGGTGCCTTTGGCCAATCATGGCTCAGGGGTCTCCGTCCATGCCCTACACTATATAAGGCCGCTTCAACAACGCCCGTGTGTGTAGTGTGTGTACATGGAGACTGACGTTGATCTAGTTTAAATGGCTAGTTTAGTTAGTGCCGTCCGTGTAGATAGTGTAGTATATAGATACAGTTTAGAGAATACATACAAGCAGTGTAAGAATATATACAGTATGTACTATATATAGTGTGTGTGATATAATATATACACACACTTACACTGTCTGAACAGACTCTATATACTATACACTGAATGAGCTGTATATATAGTCTACACTAAATGCAGCATTATATAACGCTGCATTTACTGTAGTCTATATATACAGCTCATTCAGTGTATAGTATATAGTCTGTTCAGGCAGTGTAAGTGTGTGTGTATATATATATATCTCTATATCTGCATTCAATGTAGACTATATATACAGTACATTCGGTGGTGTACAGTATATAATACACTTTAGTGCGTTGTTGAAAAAAATCCCCATTTTGTCCGGAAGGCCATCAAGGAGAGGCAGATGCTCCCAGGCCACTAAAAGAGGGCAAGCAGCCTCCGTGTCCACAGTGAAAAGTGGTGGTGGCGGACATGCAGGCGGGTCGTGCTTGCCCTTTTTTTTCTGCTGTTGGCCATGTTCTTGAGCCACAACATGCAGAAGAGTTGGTGGAGTGGATAGCTAAGCCATCCCCATCATCTGTCACCCAGGCTCATACTAGTTTGTCTTCCAATGCAGCTGCCAAAGCGGCCTATTCCTCACGGTCCTTGTCCATGGTTACTCCTTCCATAGCCCCGCCATCATGCCTGGAGGAGTTAACAGAATTATTCGACCATAGTGTCAGTTACATGCTGATGGAGGATGTGCAGCAATTTGAAGGCTCCAATGTTGTTTCCCTGGTTAAGGAAGGGAGTAATGTGAGCCGAGGGAGAGGGGGTGCCACAGAAGGACAAGAAACTAGCAGTCATGTTCCCCAGCTGCAGCATACTGCCAAGTTTGCTCCAGTAATGAGGAAGAAGGGGATGATGAGGACACTGACTGTACTTGGGTGCCTGAGAGAAGAGAGGAGGAAAGTGAGGAGGAGGAGAAGGCAGGATGTCCTCCAGGGGCCAGCTTAAGGGCAGTCACCCTATTGCATCAGACCACAGAGCTTCACAGGTGCAGGGCACTGCTGACTCCCTGCTGATTTCCAAAACTTCAATGGTGTGGGCTTTTTTCAACACTTGTGCAGTAGATCGCACCGTTGGTACTTGAAATCTATGTCTGAAGCAGATCAAGTGCGGCCAGAACAGCAGCCGCTTGGGCACTACATGCTTGACAAGACATACGACAACCTGCCATGCAGTCCATTGGCAACAGCACCTCAAAGACCCACATCATAAAACGAGGCAGACTTCTCCTTGCTCCTCATCTGTCAAAATAAATGAAGCCCTGGGGTGTGTCCCTATTGAACATACCACCACATCCCAATAAATAATAGCAAACCAGGAGTGGCCCCAAGGAGGGGGGATTTTTTGGGGTGGATGCTCAGACAGTAAAGAAGTATATGGCGTATGTAAAAATAACAGAGTATATTGGAACATAGAAAAATCACACATAATTGCATGTAAGCAATACATAAAATAAATCGCAATACACACGCGGATATCATCTGGCGGACACCCCAAGTGAGGACCAACCAGTGATTTACAGCGATATTCCCAACATGTTTCGATAAGACAAGGGTATAATATCTTCTTCGGGGGAGAGTTTATTGCCAAATAATTCAATTCTAAGATTCTAAGAATTCTAAATATTATGCATAATAAACAGTGTGAAGTACAAATATATGAAGATACATTGCTACATGTGTCATAATAAAATTGGATAAGTATACAGGTGCATGCCAGCTGGAACAATAAACAAAAATAAGCATAAATATATAACCAGTGAAAAGACTCACCCAAATGGAAGGCATTCCACATAAAAAGAATTCTACTGATAATGCTCCCGGGATGATAGGGGAGTATTGATGGTTCAATGAGCTATAGGTCAACTGGTTAAGCCACGAATTGCAGCTAAACGTAAATCTCCACAAGGACCGGAAAAGAATTGGGGGATACAGGGAAGCACCTGAAAGCACAATGGGAGGATCCAAAGGGTGAGCATAGTAACGTAACGTAGTACATGTGTAAAGGCAAATAAGTAAATGGTATCTTACGTCCAAATTCCTTACCCTCGGGTAGAAGGGGAGATGGAAATAAAGGCAGCCAAGTATGGAAATTGGGGTGTCTGTTACCAAGCGTCTGCTCGAAAATGCATGCCGCTTGGAAACATCCCAGGACACAAGACTCCTCCAATAGCTGAAAAGTATGAATACATGGCCTTAATTACCATAAGCGTACAATGTTCAACAAGTTCAGAAAGAAAAGGGATGTGGAACGCCATAGCAGAGCTAGTAACCCTCAAGTACTGACCTGTGTATAGTAGATAGAGGCTGCCAAGAGGGACAATAGAATCCGTATGTGTAAGTGGCCTGTATAGGAACAAAGGCTGAATACTAACCTGGGGGGTATAAATAGATCCTCCCTGCAGGTGTGGGCGGTTCCGCCGGTATCTCAAAAGGTCCGGCAAACAGCATCACACAAGACGGACCGGATTACCTCCAAGTGCGCCCGGGAGCAACTCCAGTCCCCCCTGTGACTTCGGTCCCCCTGGCTCATCTGTGACCTCAACCCCTACTATACCTCCAGTCCTCTCAAAAGCCTGCACTGAGAGGAATGAAGGTCTAGCAATGGGTGCCACAAGTACTTGCAGCCAATCTGCTAGCAGTACACCACCAGTTGATGTCAGCAGGCAAATTTCCCTACCCCAGTTTCTGAACTCCAAAAAAAAAATACTATCCCAGCCATCCACATGCTCAGAGTTTAAATGCCAACTTGGCCAAATTGCTAGCACTCCAACTGCTGCCTTTTCAGCTGGTAGACTCTGCCCCCTTTCCTGAATTTGTGGAATGTACTGTACCACAGTAGCAGGTTCTGAAAAGACATTTCTTTTCACGTAAGGCCATTCCAGCACTCTGTCATGTGGAAGGCAATGTTTTGGCCTCCTTGGACATGGCGGTCAGCAACAAAGTACATATTACCGCTGACTCATGGTCCAGGAGACATGGTCAGGGATGTTGCCTTTCCTTCACAGTGCACTGGGTAACTCTGCTGCAGCTAGAAAGGATGCAGGACAAGGTTCGTTGTTGGAGCTAGTTTTGCCACCATGCCTCCATAAAATTGGTGCTGTTTCTGCCACATCTGCATCCTCCACCCCCTCCTTCTTCTTTTTATTCTGCGGCCTCCTCTGCAGCAGTGTCCTCTGAACCAGCAGTGCTTGCAAAGCGTTCTAGGGATTAAGCAAGCAGTCAGCCTAAAAGATGCCATGAGGTGCTTGAATTAGGGGACAGGAGCCACACAGGGGCAGAGATTCTGTCAGCTCTGTGGGGGCAAGCTCAGAAGTGGTTGACGCCATGGCAGCTCAAGCCAGAAATGGTTGTATGCGACAATGGCACCAACCTTCTCTCTGCCCTCTGACAGGGACACTTCACACATTCCATGCTCGGCACACGCCCTGAATTTGGTGCAGTGTTTCTTGACCAGGTGCCCAGGCTTACCAGATATTCTGAGTGTCACGTACCTGATCCTGAAGCCGAAATGCTGAGAGGGACCCCCTTGCGGCTAAACGCAGTACACCCCTGAAGGTGGCACAGGAGGTACGGTGCGTAGAGAAGCACGGGTTACCAACTGCAGGCATAGACTTGACCCGGAGTGCAGGAACAGCAGAGAATGCTGGGGCGTGCCTCTGTGCTGCAGGTAGATCTGGTAACAGATCCAGGCAATCTGTGCACAGTGTCTTTTAGGATAGGCTTTCACCCGCTCACCACACAGGAACAGAAGATGTAGATTAGGGATGGGCCCGTGGTTCGAGCCGAACATTGGGCATATGCCCGTTTGTCGAATTTAGGACATTATGGGGTGTTCACATCGACTTCGCCGTCGCAGAGCGTCCCATAATGCATTGCACGCAGACGGCGCACACAGTTCCCACCGTCTGCACGCTTTTTGCTTTGACAGTTTATTTATATGGCAGGACGGGGCCACCCGGCAACGTAAGCGAGTGAAACCCGTCCCTTCTGACGTCATGTGACATCAGAGGGGGTGGGTCACATGCTTACGTTACTGGATGGCCCCGCCCTTCCATATAAATAAACTGTCAAAGCAAAGAGCGTGCAGACGGCGGGAGCCCTCCCATAAAGGAGGATCTTTTGCGGCTTTTTTTTATTTGGGTCCGTTGCGCACCATGATTGATGATGGATTACAACGGATGACACTTATTATATTTTTTATTTTTTAATAAGACTTGTCCCTAATTGTGTCCTGTCCTTTTTTGACACTTTTTGGTGAATTAGTAGGGGTACGGTGTACCTGATACTAATTCACATGGGGGGCCGGGATCTGGGGGCCCCCTTATTAAAGGGGTCTTCCAGATTCCGATAAGCCCCCCCACCCGCAGACCCCCACAACTACAGCCCAAGGTTGTGGGGAAGAGGCTCTTGTCCCCAAGGTGCTCGTCCCCCATACCCTGGCCGTCCAGGCTGCATGGTCAGATCAGGATCTGGTTTGGATTTTAGGGGGAACCCCCACATCAAATTTTTTTTAAATTTTGGCACGGGGTTTCCCTTAAAAGGGCCTGGTAAGGAGGGGGGGGGCCTTACGCAATTTTTTTTTTTTTTACTGATATTACTTTATTTATTTTCTATATTGCCCGGAGCCGGCAATACATTACAGCCGCGAGTGGTTTTAAATTACATTTTTTCCTTTACAAATGTCATTTTGCTCTGGCTATGTTCTAAACATCACAGAGGTGCACCCTTTTACAGGCAGACTAAGGGCAACCCCAGGCACATTATTTAAACGATTATTTCATTTTTATTGTTTCACTTTAAGCATTATTAAAATCACTGCTCCTGAAAAAACGATTGATTTAAAAACTTTTTTTTGCATTGATACGTGTCCCCTAGGGCAGGACCCGGGTCCCCATGCACTCTTTATGGCAATAACTTGCTTATAAGCCTTTAAAATTAGCAATTTTTCATGTTTGTGTCCCATGAACTTTAACGGTGTTCGAATGTTCACACACATTTTTTGCCTGTTTGCATGTTCTGGTGCGAACCAAACCAGGGGGTGTTCGGCCCATCCCTAATGTAGATGATATATACACCGCTGATGAAGAGGATGATGATGATGGTGATGAATATCTCTCCAGTCTATGGTTCTTAGGATGAGTTCCGACCTCCACCATCTCCTCTGCGGCTCTCCTGGATCTGTCGCCCACGAGGGCTGTATGGAACAGGAACAGGCCCCGCTTGCTGTAGAGCAGGATAATCTGGCTGTTTGCTGATGCCCTGCAGGGTATCTGGATTGATGAGTCTGTGAAAGCAGGCCGGGACTCCACCACCTTCAGCAACAGATTCCCTGCATACAGATCCACGCCGGTCCAGAGAGAGCGCGCCAGGCCCAAAGCCTCTGCTTTTATAGTCTCTCCCACGAGGCACTTCTTCCCCACAGCCTATTGGTAGATGTAATTTCTCCAGTTACAGCCAGGGGACAAATACTAACAAGTAAACTAAAACTCCCAGAGTACATCTCTCTCTTGTCATTATTAGAGTCACAGATCAGCAAACTGGAACACTAGGGAAAACAACTGCATTATGTTTAATAGCAGAAAACGTCTTCTTGTTGCCGGGAGTGTGTATTCCCAGCTCCTGGCTACACATATAATACTGTATGAATAGTGGTGTAAACCTCCAATCCATTCCAGAATGTGGTGTTCCAATATTACATTTATAAATTCCTTTTGAATTGGATAAGTTGGATATTAGCAGAACACATTTTGGAATGGATTGGAGGTTTACACCACTATTCATATAGAATTATATGTTTATGGAGATTGCACAGTATATAAGTTTGAATGAGATTGGAGTATATTAATAATTGGATTACCCTGGGGGTTTCCACCATCATTAACAATTATTTTTTTCACATATGAATTAATATAATTTATATGGGGAGGTTTCACTGTGTTTGTTTTTTTTTAATTTTTAGCTTTTTTGAGGTGTGGGAACACAAGTTGAGAGGCGAGAGAGGAGGGTGGGAGAGAGAGAGAGAGAGAGAGACTGACTGCTACTCGCAATTACGGCCCCAGGCTGCTATCTTGTAGGCTCAGGGAACCAGGGTCTAGAGCTGCTGCTGTGTACCGTATCTGCCGGCTACATAACTCCTTTCACAACAGTGTGATCATTCTCTATCCAGGCACAGGAACATCTCTGGATCTTCGCAGCCGGGGACGCATCAGAATGAAAGGGAGGTCAGGTCTGTAGAGGAGGATCCCGGTGGCCGCTGGTCAGGCTACAGTCTGCAGAGGACTGGCTTATAATGTACAGCTCTCCCGGAGGGGGTTTCCCCTGTTCTATCTCAGGCCTGTCCTCATGTAAGAGGGGTCCATGAGTGTGGGAAGTATGGGGGGGATTGATCACATGTCACTGATCTAGGAAACTGGACTGAGAGCAAATTGAACTGCTGAGGAGAGCACTGTGAACAGAAGCCGCTCTGCAGGAAAGTATGATCAGTCCTCCCCAACAAGTAGAGGTGCAGTGACCGGCCCTCGAGCAGTGACCGGCCAGGCCCCCCTGTTAAATGATACCCCCTTATTGGTGGCCCTGCTCACTCACTGCGAGCACCCCAAACTTGCCTCAGAACTGGCTCCCTGCCTGGGACAGAATAGGAGCAGGTCTTTTACTAGCAGTATTTTCAAAGCAGGGGGAGTTGGGGGGGGGGGAGAAACTAGAGCACAGGCAGGCGATGTGGCACTGTGCCAGCCCAACAGAAATCCTCACTAGTGCACTGAGAGCACCCGGAACATGCTTGGCACGGTCTTCCATCCCTGGGACAGAAATGGAATTAGTTGGATTTGTCCCAGGACGATTGGGCTGGAGTTGTGTGTCCAGGATTTTTCAGGTGGACTGTTTCCTGGACACATGTCAAAACCGAACAGATGGCAACCCTAGACGGGGGACCCCATCTCCCCTGAGGACAGGAACCCCATTTTCCCTAGGGACAGGAACTCCATCTCCAGACCATTCTGGCTAGCAGGGCAGGAGTTAGCCACCCTTGGGTGCCAGGATGGGGGAGGGGGCAGTAAACTCTGAATCCCCAACCACATGCTCCCTCAGGGTGAAACTGGCTTTGTATTAGTGAAGCACCTTAAAGTGAGGTAAACCTGTACTGTTATCACTATGCTGGTATTATTATTATCTTCATTTATTAGCAGGTGAATGCGGCCCTCCATGCATTCACATACATTGAATCCGACCCTTAAGTGGAAAAAGGTTGCTGATCCCTGTTCTAGGGTGTGTAAGTAAGGGACCTAAACCACCTGGTAGTATCTGGCCCAGTACAGACAGACACAGGAGTCTTCTTTAACTTTACTAGTTAAAAACCGCATCCTCTACTTGACATTTATTTATTTAAGTTGTTGCTATCCCTGATGGGTATGCAAAATACTTATCCCCTAGAGTCAGTAGCTTATAAACCATCCTTTATTTCCGCCAGAGGAAGTAATACTTATACATCACCGCTCTGCTCTCGCTGAAGTCTATTAGGCCCTCTTGTCATATCTCATTGGTATAAAAGCCACCAATAAGCTAAAATCATAAAACCATGAAGACACCTAATGATCACAGACCTTCGTTTTTCTCCCTGGGGCTAATATATGGGAGTCCCTGTGATAGATATGCACAGTTTCATTAGTGGTCAGGCCATTCTCATTGGATTCCTTATGGCCCTGGAGGGACTCTGGTGACTGACAAGGAAACGTTGTGATGTACAGCGAGCGGACACGGCATCCAAGCATATATTACTGAATGGCAGAGATCTGGTACCATGACAAATTAAAAAAAAAGAATCTAGGCTAATCTATGCTATAGAAGGTTAAGCATTAGGTGTGTTTCCTGCTTTTAGATTTCCCCAGGGATAATAAAGGTGGCTGAGAAGGATTCTAGACGTCCTAGACTTTTTAATGGGGCTTTTAAATGTAAAGCTAATGGCCTATATATCTCTCCGTATTGATTGGTTGTATGAAGAAGAAGTACATTTGCCAAATGTATAATTGCCAACTCTCCATAAATGCAAATCAGCGAGAAGCTTTATGTAAAGGGAATTCCTGGGTTGAAGCCCAAAAATAGTTCAGTATGGATGTGTTCCGTTCTAAGTCCTCCTATCTCCCTCACTGTATTGCAAATGCATTTTGCAACATACATTAGCCGCATGAGATCAGCCCCTAGAAATAGTTGTTTTATGATTCGATTATTATAAAGAATCGGCCTCTTAAATCACTACTGGCTTATGAAATCGCAATAAGCCTCATATAAAAGAATGGAGAAGAGCAAATTACAGGAGTTTGGCCTTGCAGATGTTGGCTTTTGGTTTTAACCTGCCCTTGAAAAGTGGCATCTGGAATCTCATTGAAAATATAAGCCAGTCTCTGAAGTCTTACACATACCGCCACTTGTGTTTTATCAGTATATGTATGGGGTGGGTGGCAAACAGTGCACAGCCACCCCCCCCCCCCGGTTGGTCGGTCACCCACAACACTTACCCCGAGCAGTGCTTCCCTCCAGGCGGCCCGCTTCCCCTGTGTCTCCTCCTTGGCATCATGGCAGTGTCCTCGCCATGCGTCTCCTCCTCGGCAGCACCATAGGCTAATAGGATATCTTCTCCTTTCGGCCAATCGGCAAACGGGTCTCGTACCCGCTTCCTGATTGGACCGGGAGGCAGAATCCGTGTGACAATAGTGAAGATTTATTCAGTGCACTGCTCCCAAAGCCCACCCTTTTTGGAAGCCTATTAGAGCCTCTGGCTGTAATCACGTGCTAAAAAAAAATATCCCCCATTGGAATCCATGCATCCGGCGCCCTGCATGTAGATCAGGGGGCCGGACGCATGGAAAGGGAGGGGGGCAGTGCCCGTGCGCCCCTATGGACAGGCTGCCACTGGTGGAAGCATAGACAACTCACGACCCTCCAAATTATTTTTTTATTTTATTTTTTTACAGGGCTGGGTTAGCTGCCTAACACGAAATCCTCCTCCTTTCTCAGCACAACTTGGAACTGGCCATGGCGGAGTTGACTCTCCAATATTTAACTAGCAAGTGATTATACCAAGATCATGGCTGCATCTTGGTGTCCTTTTTTTGACAGCCACTGATTGGCTGTTTAGCAAAGGTAATCCAGGTGGCTCTACAGCCACCTGATCACTTTTACAGTGCGGAGAAGGGTTGCCAATCTCCTCTGAGACTAGCGAAGCTGGAAGATGTTTTAGAGCTGTCATTCCCTGACTGTTACATTATCTGTGCTTGATTTGTTGCTTTGGAGGGCAAGGGAGACATGGGGGGTTCTAACAGACTCCTAATGTCTCCATAAAGAGGACCAGTCGCCTGCACATAGGAGCTTTATAGCCCCTTTGTGATAGCAATAAAGTCAATTGGGAAATATTTAAAAAACATTTAAAGGCACCCCCCTGTGCATACACGCAAATTAGGGTTGCCACTTTGAGCCAAACCCGAACACTTGAGCGGCGCACAGTATTTTTTTGTTGTTTTAGTATACTGTATAGGATTTTAACAGACTTGTGGAACCTTTGGGCATTCCAAAGAGAATAGTAATGTGGCGCACATAGTACCCTCTCACCCTCCTGTCAAGCCCTGTTCCGAGCCACATTCCTGTCTGAATAATGTGTCTGGGTTTCAGGTGGACTGAAACCCGGACACATAAATCAAAACCCGGACTGTCTGGGTGAATCCTGGACAGGTGGCAACCCTAACGCAAATGCACACTTAGGTTCTGCATGCATATGTAAATAGCAATTGCACTACACAATTGAGGTATCGCATATGTCACAGTGAGAGCAATCATTCTACGGCCATCATTCATGATTACCTCTACAACAATAACCTGTAAAGGCATTTAAAACCCCACCTATGAATAAAGTTGGGTACCGCAGTTTGTCTCCATTTCTCGGGGGCATGCAATTTTGAGGTTTTTTTTTTTTTTTAACAGAAAAGTTTTTATTGTTTTCAAAATCAAACAAGAGCATAGGTAGCATACAAGTAAGAGTCGCTCAACGAGCGATTACAAATACAAATAATC
>BLSH010314447.1:1440037-1482908 GCA_018402905.1 Glandirana rugosa | reverse complement strand
ATGTGTATAAGAGACAGGTGTCACACATGTGGTATCGCCATACTCGGGAGGAGTAGCAGAATATATTTTAGGGTGTCATTTGTGCTGGGTACATGCTGTGTGTTAGAAATATTGTATAAATTGAGAACTTTGTGTAAAAAAAAAATGCGTTTTCATTTTCTTTCCACATTTTCCAAAAACTTGTGGAAAAAATGAACCATTCAAAAGACTCATAATGCCTCCTAGAATATACATTGGGGTGTTAGCTTTCCAAAATGGGGTCATTTTTTGGGCGTTTCCATTGGCCTGGTGCTCCAGGACCTTCAAAAGTGCAAGAGGTAGTCAGGAAATTATATGTGTAATTTATGCTCCTAGAACGCCTGACGTTGCTCCCTGCATGTTGGGCCTCTGTATGTGGCCAGGCTGTGTAAAAGTGTCACATATGTGGTATCGCCATACTCGGGAGGAGTAGTAGAATGTTTTTTGGGGTGTAATTTGTGGTATAAATATGCTGGGTGTGAGAAATAACCTGTTAACATATGACAATTTTGGGGAAAAAAAAAAAATAAATAAAAAATTAATTTTGCAAAGAATTGTGGGAAAAAATTACAACTTCAAAAAATTCACCATGCCTCTTACTAAATACCTTGGAATGTCTACTTTCCAAGAAGGGGTCATTTGGGGGGTATTTGTACTTTCCTGGCTTGTTAGGGTCTCGGGAAATGAGATAGGCTGTCAGTAAATCAAGTGTGATCAATTTTCAGTGATTGGCACCATAGCTTGTAGACGCTATAACTTTCACAAAGACCAAATAATATACACTAATTTGTTTTTTTTTTACCAAAGATAGGTAGCAGTATAAATTTTGGCCAAAATTTATGAAGAAAAATTACTAATTTGCAAAATTTTTAACCGAAACGAAGAAAAATTCATTTTTTTACAAAATTTTCAGTCTTTTTTTAATTATAGCGCAAAAAATAAAAAACCCAGAGATGATTAAATACCACCAAAAGAAAGCTCTATTTGTGTGAAAAAAAGGACGCAAATTTCATATGGGTACAATGTTGCATGACTGAGTAATTGTCATTCAAAGTGTGAGAGCGCTGAAAGCTGAAAATTGGTCTGGTTGTTAAGGGGGTTTAAGTGCCCAGTTGTCAAGTGGTTAAGCACATGCACACAAATCACAAATTTTTGAGGATTTTATTTATTTATTTTCTCTGACTACTAGCACATTGTCAAGAGCATATTCACGTAAATAAGCTATCTCTACTAATTTTGAGTTTGCACATGTGTAATAACATTTTCCAGAATTGTTTACACGCACTTGCACTTTTAAGAATACACGTTCATATTATAATTAACAACCACCAACTGGAATTAAGCACTTTAGTGGGAAAAGTTAAATTAAATGAGATATATGCACTTTAACTGGAGACCAAGGATTTTGCCCTATCAGAACATATGATCACAGGACATCAGGGACACATTTATCTCCCATTACTCAGACAGCGCCACATCCAAGCACCACCTTTATCAATCTCACATCCCACCTACGGGAGGGAATTTTTGGAGGGCAGCAGTCTAACACCAAAATCCCTAAGCGCGGTACACACCCCCAGTTTATCTATAAAAAATTTGCAACCACCACCATTTTATTCTCCCGGATATTCTATGCATTAAGGTAAAAAACCTTCTGGGTGCAGCCCCACCTTATATTTACCTGAGCCACATCTCCATCCAGCAATGTGCATGAGAACATCAATTGACTCAGAAGCTTGCTAATGCTGGCACTCGGCAGGGGAAAGGAGCCAGGTCTGCTGGCTGGGAACCCAAAAAGATCGGGGCTGCTTTGTGCCACCTTCAAAATCACTAAGTAGCATTCAACCAAGGAAACCAACCTGGCTTGAGGGCTACCGAAGTCCCTTAAATCAAGGCTGAAAAGTGCTAGACTGGCCTGGTCTGTTGTGAGCGATATTAACCAAGGGACATTTTTATTCTTCATATAAACCAGTGTATAGATTACAACCAAACGCTGGCTTATATGAGCAAAATCATTTCTCTGTCATTATCCACTTGACCTCTGGAGGATCCCCCCCCCCCTCCCCCCTCCTGACCAGGCCATTTTTTGTGATACGGCACTGCGATATTTTAACTGACAATTGCGCAGGCGTGCGATACTGTACCCAAATAAAATTTATGTAATTTTTTTCCCCACAAATAGATCTTTCTTTCACCTCTGCGTTTTTTTTGTTTTGTGTGCTATAAACAAAATAAGACCGACCATTATGAAAAAATATATATTTTTTACTTTATCCTATAAAACATATCCAAAAAACAAAATTTTAAAAATCAAATTTCTTTAAATAAATTTAGGCCAATATGTATTCTGCTATGCATTTTTGGTAAAAAAAAAATCTAATAAGCGTATATTGGTTTGCGCAAAAGTTATAGCGTCCACAAACTATGGTGTGTGTGTGTATGTGTATATATGTGTATATATATATATATTGGAATTTTTTTTTTTTTATACTAGTAATGGTGGCTATCAGTGACTTATAGCGGGACTGCGATATTGTGGTGAATAGTAGGGCACTAACTAAAACTTTTGACACTTTGTGGGAACCTGGGACACAATACAGTGATTAGTGCTAAAAATATGCACTGTCACTGTACTAATGACACTGGCTGGGAAGGAGTTAAACATTTAGGGCGATCAAGATTAAATGTGCGTCTAGCCAGTGTTTTTGTGTACTATGTGGGAGGTGCTTTTACTAGGGGATATTATGGATTTTAATCCCTGCTTTGCAGTAACACAAAATCCATCACCCACCCACCCCCCCCCCCCCCCCCAGTCCAGAATGGAGCTCTGCCTTGTTTACATAGGCAGAGCTGTGTTCTGTGTCTCTTCCCGACAATCGGTGGGTGCTGGCAGACATCTAATTGCCTGGCACCCGCTGATTTAGCTTCTGCTGTGATTAATCACAACAAAATCAGTGCCCCCTATATACAGTATATGTAATTCTGCACAAAACGGTCGTCCTGTGGCAGTATATATGCTATGGGGCAGATGGAAAGTGGTTATTGTCACTCACAGCATTACAGATTTTCCCTAGTTGACCTGCTACATTTAATAAAGTCTATTCTGGACACTTACTGGTGCAGTGGTATCTCCATCATTTCCTATTTTTTAAAGAATCCTAAAGGACAGTTGTAGAGGAAAAAAAAGGAGCCCAGAGTAGACACTTCATTCCCAAGGAAGGAAAGAATTATGCCGTAACCTTATGATAATCCAAATGTTATGGGGCAATGGGATGTTTAAGGGCTGAGCAGCTTTTTCACATCAAAGGTCTTCCTCTATCTCATTGGTTTGTAACTGAGGAAACTGAGACTGAGGTACCACGGCAAAATGTAATTGTCAAGATATAGATTCATTCCAAGGTAAGCTATAAACTTTATCAGAAAACCAACATGTTTCGGGGGTCAAACACCTCCCTCATCAAGGTTTGAAATGAAAGGTAATCCTGTATATACCGGACTTCTTTTTATCTGGTAAAATGCTATTTTAACTTCTTGGTAAAAAAAGGCATATTTTGCATCAATCCAGTCTGTATTGTCTTTAATTTCCAGGTCTGATGAAGGGATGTTCTCTGATCCCTGAAAGACATTGGCTTTGTGATTAACCACTTCAGCCCCGGAAGGATTTCCAGCTTTAGGACCGGAGCTCTTTTTGCGATTCGGCGCTGCGTCGCTTTAACTGACAATTGCGCGGTCGTGCGATGTTGTACCCAAACGAAATTTGCGTCCTTTTTTTCCCACAAATAGAGTTTTCTTTTGGTGGTATTTGATCACCGCTGCGTCATTTCTGATCGCCGCTATAAACAAAAGAAGAGCGACAATTTTGCAAAAAAACCCAAATTTCTTACTTTTTGCTAAAATACAAATCCAAAAAAAAAATAAAAAAAACATTTTTTTTCACCGTTTTTGGCCGATTTATATTCTTCCTCATATTTGCGATAAAAAAAATCGCAATCGGCATTTATTGATTGGTTTGCGCAAAAGTGGTCGCGTTTACGGTTGATGAGAATTCATTTTTGGGGTTTTTATTTATTTTTTATTTTTTACTAGTAATGGCGGCGATCTGCGATTTTTAGCGGTACTGCGATATTTCAGCGGACATCTCGGAGCATTTTGACACTTTTTTGGGACCATTGGCATTTATACAGCGATCAGTGCTACAACAATGCACTGATTACTGTGTAAATGCCATTGGCAGTGAAGGGGTTAACCTGCAGGGGGCGCTCTAAGGGTTAACTATGTTCCCTGGGCGTGTTCTAACTGTGGGGGGACTGCCCTAGCTGGGGAAGGGAAGTGGTCACAGCCTTCGTATACAGGAAGGCTGTGATCACAGCCCTTCCCCCTTCACAGAACGGAGGTCCGTGTTTACATACACGGACCTCCGTTCCTTCACTCCGGGGGGGCCATCGCGGGTAGCCGGCGGCAATCGAAGCCGCCGCACCCGCTCCCTGGCCCTCCCCGAACACAGTGAGCGCGCACTAGGCGCGATCTCGCGGCCGCCGTCATATGACGGCGATCCGCGTTACAGAGCCACTTTGCCGCCGTCAATTGCCGATCAGCGGTCGGCAAGTGGTTAATATGTATCTAATCCTTGGAATAAATCTGGAACTTCCCTGAAGAAGGGGTGTTCTCTGACCCATGAAACTGGAAAATTGGACTTGTGATAAAGATTTAGGCTCCATGCACACTGTATCTCAAAAACGACCGTTTTTGGTCGTTTTGGCCTTTTTTTTAACAGCCCAAAAACGCCACTTTATTTTATCCTATGTGTCCATGCACACATGGTCGTTTATTGTCTTTTATCAGCAGTGGCGTTCAAAAGTCGTTCTCCTGACCACAAAAAACGCCAGACGCCGGCATATCGGCGTCTGGCGTTTTTTGCAGTCAATGGAAGCCAATGAAGTAAAAAAAAAAAAGCCAAAAAACGCCAACGCCGAAAAAGCCGCTAAACGCTGCTTACAAAACACTGCAAATAGAACGTTTTGTGAGCAGCGTCTCCTACCCGACGCTGAAACAGCCCTATAGCGTCCAGTGTGCATGGAGCCTTATCTTATATTGGAGTGATTCTGGATGGGTACAGCCCTATTGCATGGGATGATTTATACAGTGTATGGACAAATAGTCATGATGAAGGAATGTACTTTGGCACCTGAAACGTGTTGGCTTTGTGATAAATATTTAGCTTATCTTGTAATAAATCTGTATCTGGATACCCCCTGAAGAAGTGTTGTTCCTTGACCGTTGAAACGCATTGGATTTGTGATGAAGATTTATTTTACGTCTTGAATAAATCTATGGATGGATGATCAAAGCCCCAATGAAGGGGATGATTTACAGCGGGTAAAATAAGTATTGAACATGTCACCATTTTTCTAGGCAAATATATTTCTAAAGGTGCTGTTGACATGACATTTTCACCACATGTCAGTAACAACCTTTGCAATACATACATACAAAGGCACCAAAACAAATAATTTTAGAAATTGTTATGTGTAATAAAATAAAATGACGTATGGAAAAAGTATTGAACACATGAAGAAGGGGAAGTGCAAAAAGGCATGGAAAGCCAAGATACCAGCTGAAATATATCAGTAATTAGAAAGCAATCCTTCCCCTTGTCAGTGAAAATTAATTACAGCTGGTTCAGTTTCAACTGATGGCCTATAAAAAGGTGTCTCATTACCAAGGTGTCACACAAGAAACCTCTTATGATGGGTAAAAGCAAAGCTCTCTTTCAACACCTTTTGCAATCTTATTGTTGCAAAACATACTGATGGCATTGCAGAAGTGTTTTTAAACTTCTGAATGTTCCAGCGAGCACTGTTGGGACCATAATCCGGAAGGGGAAAAAATAATTTCACCATAAACTGGCCACGACCAGGCGCTCCTCACAAGAGTTCTGACAGAGGAGTGAAAAGATTGATCAGAAGAGTTGTCCAAGAGCCAAGGACCACTTGTGGAGAGCTTCAGAAAGACCTGGAATTAGCGGTACAATTGTTTTAAAGAAAGCAATAAGTCATGCGCTCAACCGCCATTGCCTGTATGCACACTCACCATGCAAGACACTATTGCTGAAGAAAAAGCACGTTGAAGCTTGTTTAAAGTTTGCTGCACAACATTTAGACAAGCCTGTGAAATACTGGGAGAATATAGTCTGGCCAGATGAGACCAAAATTGAACTCTTTGGATGTCATAATACACACCATGTTTGGAGGGCAGCTGGTACTGCACATCACCCCAAAAACACCCCCTTACCAACAGTGAAGTTTGGATTTGGGAACATCATGGTGTGGGGCTGTTTTTTCAGCATATGGTACTGGAAAACTTCATATCATTGAAGGAAGGATGAATGGAAAAATGTACCAAGACATTCTTGATAAAAATCTGCTGCCATCTACCAGGAAGGTGAAGATGAAACGAGGGTGGACATTTCAGCAAGACAATGATGCCAAACACAAAGACAAGGAAACTCTCAATTGGTCTCAAAGAAAGAGAATATAGTTGCTAGAATGGCCCAGCCAATCACCTGGCTTGAATCCAATAGAAAATCTATGGAAAGAACTAAAGATCAGAGTTCATAGAAGAGGCCCACAGAACCTTCAAGATTTGAAGACTGTGAGTGTAGAAGAATGGGCCAAAATCACTCCTGAGAATTGCATGCCACTAGTCTCTCCATACAGGAGGCATCTTGAAGCTGCCATTACCAACAAAGGATTCTGTACCGAGAATTAAATTTCAGTTAGCATGTTCAATACTTTTTCCCTGTGTCCTTCCATTTTATTACACAGAACTTAATTTTTGAGCTTATTTGTTTTGGTGTCTTTGTATGTATGGGTTGCATGGGTTGTTGCCCACATGTGGTGAAAATTTCATGTCAATAGCTCCTTTGGAAATATATTTACCTAGAAAAATGGTGACGTCTTCAATACTTATTTTACCCACTGTATGTATGGACGATAAAAGCCCTGATGAAGGGCTGTTCTTTGGCACCAAAAATATGTTGGCTTTGTGATAAGGATTATCTTTTAATAGATCTGTATCTGGACTACCCTTGAAGAAGGGCCGTTCTCTGACCCATGAAACGCATTGGCCTTGTGATAAAGATTTATCTTATCTTGGAATAAATCTGGATGGTTCAAGCCTGTTAAAGGGGATGAGTTATATGTGAACAAAAAATCTCTGATGATGGGGGTGTACTTTACCACAAAGCCCACACATTTCAGGTGTCACAGATTTATTGCATCTTGAAATATACTTAGCAATATGGCACACCGGGCATTTGCTGCATCACCTAACAAGCAGGACCCCATTGGAACTGTGGAGCAGTCGGTTACATGGAAGACAGGCAGCGGTGTGCACTGTATTATTCCTTAGCGAGTAAGAAGTGGACGGGGCCAGGAGCTCCACTGTTGCTCTGACCCTGCCCCATGCCGTACAGCCTGTAAACTTGGGACTCAGGAGGCCATAGGGTAGGAGCTGAGGTCAGAGTGGGACTGCAGGCAGCAGCACTAAGAGCCCAGCCCAGTGGCATTTAGGGGTGGGGCTATGGAGAGGGAGGTTTGTGAACAGGGCTATTGAGAGTAGAGAAGGGCATTGTGGGCGGGGCTATAAAGAGTATGGGGGGTTGTGGGTGGGCCTATGAACAGTACAGGAGGGTGATGGGCAGGGCTATGTAGCGTTGGTTGGGGTTATGGAGCTAAGTAATGTGCACTAACCTAATGATGTTCAATAATCTCTAGCAACCAATCAGTGAGCAGTAAGGATGTGCAGTAATCTCTAGCAACCAATCGGTGAGAGATAAGGGTGTGCAGTAACCTCTAGCAACTATTCAGTGATCCGTAATGTGTCCTGTAACCTCTAGCAACCAGTCAGTGAGTGGTAATGTTACGCTGTAACCTCTGCCAACCAATCACAATCACCTTTTCTTCTAAGCCCCATGTTATATTATTAAAGTGGGAGTAAACTCCCATGTATGATTTTTACCTATAGGCAAGCCTATAATAAAGCTTACCTAATGAGTACAGCAAATATCTCCTAAATGGGAACCGTTTAGGAGATATTTACTTGTGAAGCCGCCAATGACCTCATTGGCGCATGTGCTCTGAAGGAGCGGCATACCCGTGCCATTCCTTCAGAGCCCTGCGTTGTGAACAGCAGAGTGATGTCATCGCAGCTGGTCCAATTAAAGGAGCAGAGTCTGCCAACCCAGAAGGAAGACCGGGTGAACATGGAAGCGAGAAAGAGAGGTGACAGCATGCTGCTGGAGGGCTTCATTTTCAGGTAAGTTTCACATAATGTGCTAGTATGTGATGCATACTAGCACATGCCTTGCAGGAGGATTTTTTGTTTACTACCGTTTTAAAGTGCACAGTAAACCGGTAGTTGTCATTTGTAATTTGGTATAGACGGAAAAAAAAGGGGGTGCTCAGTGTAAAATGCCTGGGCCTATTTTTTGTCCCAGTCCGGACCTGCTGGGCAATTTACATTTTGGTGTGGCTCTCCAATTCCTGATTCCCATGGAAGGAACAGTTGGGTGCTAGAGTAAAGAAATCAGGTCATATTCACCTAAAATGAATCCAAAATAAATATAGTGATCACAGCCGAGCGATGGAGAAGCTTGGCTGCACAGCAGTGTGATCGCTAAATCCCCTTTTGTAGCAAAGACTTTACAACTTCTGCAATTGGAGCAAACTTGTTGATAGTTGGCTTCTGGAGCACTGAGTGATGTATTAGCGAGAAGTAAGTACATAGCCGGTACCGTGATCATCTCCTCTTATCGTGTTACCCAGCCAGGAAAAAAAAAATGAAGTAATTATGTGCTTGATGATACAGTTCAGTATCTAATTTTAGATACCTGCTGTGATATATTTATCCTACCAAATGAAGTTAGGCATTCATACAGTTTTATCTGCAAAATCCTATGTCATTGTGCCGAGAGATAATACACTCATTTTCAGAGTGTCTAGCCAGCAAAGTAGAGTTTGTACTATGAAAACATACAGCTGAACAGGAAGATAAAAGGAGAAAGAAGTCATAATTAAAGTAATAATACGTATCACCAGGAGATAAAACATATTAACGGTTATGTAATTTCTGAGTTTTAGGTTATTTTTACTCACATGGAGGGATATTGTAATGAAAATATTTTCTGTTCCTGTATAATGAAATTTAAAAAAAAGCTATACAGGTGAAAACAAAAAAAAAACCCCCCATAAAACAAGCTGTTATTGGAGCTCAGCGAATTGATTTTTAGATTCTTGTAAAAAAAATTTTCCTCCTTTTTTGGCAAATCATAAATTTCCTGTTCACCCGAATATGTTTAATAATAGTAGTATCACAATAAATAAAGGCAATGCAATATAATTATAATAAAAAAATGATAATATTACTGCTGCTGCTATTAACAATAATACATTGATATTGATTTATTATTAAATTATTATTTTTTCATTATCATGAGC
Organism: Glandirana rugosa; assembly: GCA_018402905.1. Lineage (NCBI taxonomy): Eukaryota > Metazoa > Chordata > Amphibia > Anura > Ranidae > Glandirana > Glandirana rugosa. The sequence continues at coordinate 1,473,393 of BLSH010314447.1, read as the reverse complement.
ATTATTATGTTCATATGTTGTTGTTGTTGTTATTATTATTATTATTATTATTATTATTATTATTATTATTACAACTACTACCTAACTACTACTTACTACTTTACTACTACTAACTGCTACCTACTAAATACTACCTACTACTACTAACACAATGTTTTATTATTACTACTACTACTACCTACACAATGTTTTATTATTACTACTACTATTAAATTAATTTTGATTTATTTAAAAAAAATTATCATTAGGTTACTTTTTTTTATTTATAATAAAAAAAAATGTAATCAATATTAATGTATTATTATTACTATTGTTATCTATTAATATTGCTACTACTAATAATAATTATAGCATTTTTTTAATGATAAATTAATATTTAAATGAATGAATGTAAATATGTCCAGAAGAATCGCAATATCATACAGCGTATGCATTGTGATAATTGGTTTGTAATGTATATTAGGGGCTATTCATTATTTTCAAGCATTGTCCGATTTTGCCCATTGATTTGAATAGAAGTCGCAACAGAAGTCGGATCTTGATGATCTGATTTGGGGTGCGACTTGTGTGCTGAGGATCTTGAAAGGGAACCCCCGCAAAAATTTAAAAAAATATTTGCGTAGGATTCCCCCCCAAGAGGTACCAGACTGTTTGGTCTGGTATGGGTTTTAAGGGGAACCCCCACTACAAAACAAGGCGTAAGGTCCCCCCCAAAATCCATACCAGACCCTTATTCGAGCACACAGCCTGGCAGGTCAGGAAAGGGGATGGGGACGAGCGATTGCCCCCTCCTGGACCATACCAGGCCGCATGTCCTCAACATGGGGGTGGGTGCTTTGACGCAGGGGGGGCTCTGCACCCCCCACCCAAAAGCACCTTATCCCCATGTTGATGAGGACAAGGGCCTCTTCCCGACTACCCTTGCCGGTGGTTGTCGGGGTCTGTGGATGGGGTCTTATTGGAATCTGGAAGTCCCCTTTAACAAGGTCCCCCACCCTATGTGAATGAGTATGGGGTACATTGCACCCCTACCCTTTCACCTGAAAAAAGTGTAAAAAAAAACACACTACACAGGTTTTTAAAATATCCTATTAAATCAGCTTCAGCGTCTTCTCCCCTCTCCGCCGTCTTCTTTCTTCTGCTCTTTTGCTGCTGTCTTCTCATCAACATGGGGACAAGGTGCTTTGGGGTGGGGGGCACTCACCCCGCCCCCCCATGTTGAGGGCATGCGGCCTGGCCTGGTATGGTCCAGGAGGGGGGGAGGAATTTGCTTGTCCCCACCCCCTTTCCTGGCCTGCCAGGCTGCGTTCTCGGATAAGGGATTGGTATGGATTTTGGAGGCTTTTTTTTGGCATGGGGGTTCCCCTTAAAATCAATACCAGATCGAAGGGTCTGGTACCTCTTGGGGGGGGGGGGGGTGCGCAATTTTTTTTTTTTAAACATTTTTGAGGATGTTCCGCTTCAAGATCCTCAGCACACAAGTCATCATGATACAACTTCTGGTGCGACTGCTATTCAAATCAATGGGCTCCCATAGGAAACCATTGATTTTGAATAGAGGCAGAGAAAAGCCTGATGAGGCTTAACGGTGTGTATACACCGTTAAGCCACGTTTTTGCACGTTTTTCGGCGTTCAAGCATTTTTATAGCTGAAAAACGTCTTTCAGAACTCGCTAGTCTTGGGGGTTTTTTTACAGCTCAAAAACGCAACAGCCAAAAACAGTTGATAACAGCCTATGTGTGCATGAACACATAGGATAACATGCTGGAGGGTTTATTGACTGTAGAAAAAAATGTCTGCAGCTAAAAACAGCAGCTGTAAAAACGTCCAAAAACGTCCTGTGTGCATGAGGCCTTAGGCTGGGTTCACACTGTCTTCAGATGCAGCTCATAGCAGGGGTTCGATGCCTCCCTGTTTCAGGGACGAATTGGGGCCAAATATTTGTCTGAATTCACACCTGAAATGGAGCCAAAGATGCACAGGACTGCTGTGCAATCCGCTCTACAGCCGCCCTGGAGATGTGTGAATCAGCTCCATAGAGAGCCCATCACAATGTTCTGTAATGTGAATTGGTTGCGGGAAACCCCACATCCAATTCTCAATGGTGTGAACCAAGCCTTAGACTGGTTTAAAAGTCTGCTTATCAAGTGTCCATAGGTATAAAATGTTTATGCAATTAGCAAAAACAGCAACCACAAATCAACACAATCCTTTCATGTAAAACAGGCTAATTGACATTATTATTACGTTTGTTTATTACATATTTTAAGTGCAAGCAGTGGAAGTACCTGAATGTGAACTGCTATCCGCCTCTTGCAGTCCCTGTACAGCAGAGCTGGAGTGTGGAAGGAAGTAGTAGTACAAAGAGCCAGTCGGTTCATGTGGTGACAGGAGGCATGCTGATAGGATGAGAAAGCAGAGTGAAAGAGATGAGCTCATCACTTTGCCTCTTATCCTTTCGCTGTTCAATCACAGGCTGGAGGCAGGTCCAGGATGACCTGGGCTCAAGGAAAGAGGGTTGAATGATGCTGATCATCAGACCGAGGACATCTAGTTGCAGCAAAGAGTACTGTATGGAAAAATCTCTGGATTGAAGTTGAATATTGCAACAAAAGTTGGTTTATTTTCGTGTCATTTTTAATCCGAAATCAGGTTTATTCAGATGTCAACTTGTACATAAAGGCAGTGCATAGAACATAGTATGATAGTAACAAACACGATGTGATCCAGACATAATGACAAGTAATTTCACATACTATGAAGTACTTCCATCAGCTACTCTTCATCTTTTATATAATGCATCCCCCCTATTTGAACCAATAACCACATAAAACATTGGGTTGTAGTCGCCCACCTATCACATAAGCCGTCTTTCCATTGCCAAATCAGTTGTAGCTAAGCCCGGAGAGTTTAGTCAGCTTCCCCATATCTTCAATAGGTCTTTAATTATTATAATATTTCTGTCTAAATTTCTGCTTTATCCCCTTCCACACCGCGTGCAGTATATTTACTATGGCAGTGTGGACGCGTCCTGCGAGTCGCCATAAATAAACGCTGTTTTGCGGAGTGGCAGATAGGGGGCGTGCCGAAGGAGTGTGCCTGTGGCTCGGGCGGACCTGATGTACGCCAGCGAGCCGCCACAGCAAAAGAACGGGGAACCACCATTGTAAACACGGCTCTGTCAGTGGGATCAGTTAGATCTGTTATGTCCATAACAGCCCAGCCCCCTGACAGTTAGAACAGCAGGGAACACAGTTAACCCCTTGATCTCCCCCTGCAGGTTAACCCCTTCACTGCCAATGGCATTTACACAGTAATCAGTGCATTTTTATAGCACTGATCGCTGTATAAATGCCAAAGGTCCCAAAAAAGTGTCAAAATGGTCTGACATGTCCGCCGCAATATCGCAGTACCGCTAAAAATCGCAGATCGCCACCATTACTAGTAAAAAATTAAAACGCAAGAAATTCTCATGATTTGTAAACACGGCAACTTTTGCGCAAACCAATCAATAAACGCCGATTTTCGTTTTTTTTTTTTTTTTTTTTTTTTTTTTTACCAAAAATATGAGGAAGAATATAAATCGGCCAAAACCGATGAAAAAATGTTTTTTTTATATATATATTTTTTTTTAGATTTGTATTTTAGCAAAAAGTAAGAAAAACTGTTTTTTTTTTTTTGTTTTTTGCAAAACTGTCGCTCTTTTGTTTATAGCGGCGATCAGAAATGACACAGAGGTGATCAAATACCACCAAAAGAAAGCTCTATTTGTGGGAAAAAAGGATGCAAATTTAGTTTGGGTACAACATCGCACAACTGTTCAATTGTCAGTTAAAGCGATGCAGAGCCGAATCGCAAAAAGTACCAGTGAAGAGATTTCTCTTGATTTCCTGTTCTGTATATACATCAGGAAGTAAGAGGAATCCCCACTTTATTTTTAAGTTATGTTTTATGACTTGCAATTTTGTTTTCCCTGCTTGCCCTTTTGTTTTGTTTAAAAGATTTTTAGATTAACCTCTAGAGGGAGCTCTCACTAGTTCAGTGTAAATATTATATCTCTTAATTAGAAACTGTTGAGATGACCTATAAACCATGCCATTTACACCCGGCATACAGAGGGAGAAGTATTACTGTGCAGAGTGCATACATACAGAATAAGAACAGATACTGAGAATTACACCTGGGATACAGGACAAGAGAAGTGGTACTGTGCAGAGTCCATACATACAGAATAAAAACAGATAATGAGAATTGCATTCAGGACAGGAGAAGTAGTACTGTGTGGAATCCATACATACAGAATAAGAAGAGATACTGAGAATTTCACCCAGCATACAAGACAAGAGAAGTGATACTTTGCAGTGTCCATGCATACAGCATAAGAGTAGATACTGAGAATTACACCCGGCATACAGGACAAGAGAAGTGGTACTGTGCGGAGTCCATACATACAGAATAAGAAGAGATACTGAGAATTTCACCCAGCATACATGCATACAGAATAAGAACAGATAATGAGAATTGCACCCAGCATAAAGGACAATAGAAGTGGTACTGTGCAGTGTCCATGCATACAGAATAAAAACAGATACCGAGAATTGCACCCAGCAAAACAGAACAAGTGTGCGTGTGTATGTAAGTGATGGTGTGTGTGCGTGTCAGCCCCTGTGCAGCCATGCCTGCCCGACTAGCCAGCCCTTTTTAGAACTCCTGTCTGGAAGTGTGGGTGGTACTTATGATAACAGCAATGTAAAGTACATGAGAACAACTTTGACTCACATTTTATAGACGCTGAGCAACATTAACCATAAGACTACTGTGGATTATTTTGCTAGAATAGACACAACTATATTGATCGGCATTCCTGCTTTCCATTTACTAAATTCTGTTACGTGGTGACTTTTTCACAGGCAAAATTCTTTGTTGGCAGCTATAGCAACAGGGACACCTGCAGGCTGTATGCAGCAATTTATGATTAAGAATATGATGCAAAAGAGTAGAGAAGAAACAGAACTTTTCTGGATAGAGTAGAGAAGAAACAGAACTTTTCTGGATAGAGTAGAGAACAAACAGAACTTTTCTGGGTAGAGCAGAGAAGAAACAGAACTTTTCTGGGTAGAGCAGAGAAGAAACAGAACGTTTCTGGGTAGAGTAGAGAAGGGACTGAATTTTTCTGGGTAGAGTAGAGAAGAAACAGGACATTTCTGGGTAGAGTAGAGAAGGGACTGAATTTTTCTGGGTAGAGTAGAGAAGAAACAGAACGTTTCTGGGTAAAGTAGAGAAGAAACAGAACGTTTCTGGGTAGAGTAGAGCAGAAACAGAACGTTTCTGGGTAGAGTAGAGAAGAAACAGAACTTTTCTGGGTAGAGTGGAGAAGGAATAGAACTTGCTGTGCCTGAGATTTTCCTCACTAGATTTGTAACCAACTCCTCCATCTTTGCAACTCTAAAAATAATACACATAAAATAAACATGACAAATAAATAATGATCACTCTCCATTATTAACATATCTATTAGCTACCCTTATAGCAGACATTGGGGAAAAGGGGAAAAAAGGGAAAGACTTTTAAAGGACAATCATTTAATATAAATATGAACAGCTTTCTTTACTGAAAAAGTTGCATGTTCCTCCCCAAATACACGCATGGTAGTGCCAGAAAACATACAGTCAGAGAAAATGCACATGCGTACTGTATGTGATTTCCCAATAGCCCTGACAGATGCCCTAAAACATGGCTGAAAAGGGTCCATGAGTGGGCAAGGAACAGAACTACTTTGGGTAAAGTGAAGAAACAGAACTTTATTTGGGGAGAGCGGAGACGTAACAGAACTTTGGGTAGAGTGGAAAAGGAACAGAACTTTGGGTAGAGTGGAAAAGGAACAGAACTTTGGGTAGAGTGAAGGAATAGAACTTTGGGTAGAGTGAAGGAACAGAACTTTGGGTAGAGTGAAGGAACAGAACTTTGGGTAGAGTGAAGGAACAGAACTTTGGGTAGAGTGAAGGAACAGAACTTTGGGTAGAGAGAAGGAACAGAACTTTGAATAGAGAAGTGGAGAAGGAACAGAACTTTGCGTAGAGAGGAGAAGGAACAGAACTTTGGGTAGAGAGGAGAAGGAACAGAACTTTGGGTAGAGAGGAGAAGGAACAGAACTTTGGGTAGAGTGGAGAAGGAACAGTACTTTGCTTAGAGTGGAGAAGGAACAGAACTTTGCGTAGAGTGGAGAAGGAACAGAACTTTGCGTAGAGAGGAGAAGGAACAGAACTTTGGGTAGAGAGGAGAAGGAACAGAACTTTGGGTAGAGAGGAGAAGGAACAGAACTTTGGGTAGAGAGGAGAAGGAACAGAACTTTGGGTAGAGAGGAGAAGGAACAGAACTTATTTTTGCTAGTGTGGAAATAATAGAACATCTTTGAGTGGAAAGGAAAATAACTTAATTTGGGTATACGAGAAACAAGAAACCAAACTGCTTTGAGTAGATAGGAGAAGGAACAGATCTTTGGGTGGGTAGAGAGGAGAAGGAACAGAACTGCTTTGGGTAACATGGAGAAGGAACAGAACTACTTTGGGTAGCGTGGCGAAGGAACAGAACTGCCTTGGGTAGAGTGGAGAAGGACAGAACATGCTTTGTTTGAGATTTCCCTCAACAGACTTGTGACCGAATCTTCTTTACTTTTTTGTCAAAATACATAGTGGTGCCAGATAACATACAATCAGAGGAACCACATGTGCGTGCTGTGTGTAATTGCTCTATAGTCTTGAGATTCTTCACATATGGCAGAAAAGGTTCCATGACACTTTACAACTTTCTGTTATAGACCTGGAAACAAAATCTAAATAGCAGGCACAAAAAACAGTTTTTCCAGTACACATTATTCAGATCTGGAGCTCCACAGATACCCTTAATCCCAGAGGGGTTCTAAAATGCATAGAGCAACTTCAATTCCCTTCCTGAACCTCACTGATCAGTGAAAATGTCAGCTGTTAGTCACAACGATTAATCAATTGTAACTCAAGCGGGGTAGGAGGGATGCTATGCAAAACTTTAAGGTCTCATACACACTGGCACATGAGGCCATATAAAATAAATTACTGGCTCTGCATCCAGTCTAACAAAACCAGTTGTTAGTCTGGCTTCTGTCAGACAGGCTGCTGTAGACGCAGGCCGAATGTCAGCCAGCTTCTACTGAATGGGCTGATATTCTGCCCGTGTGCACCAGCCTTAATGGCATTTTTTTTGTTTTGTTTTAACTAGAGTATGGAAAAGTTAGCCCACTGAGTTGTAGCCAGAGCAGGAGGCAATGGAAAATGCTCCAATAATAGAAGGGATACCTGTTCCTGTGACATCTCTCCTCTCATTTCCTGTTGATACAGGAAGTAAAGGGTAACTCTCCTTTTGTGAAAACAAATATAGAAAATAGTTCAGACAAAGTAGTATGGTGACACTACAGTCACCTGGCACCTCATCCCATATTTAAATAGCTTGTTGAAGGAGGGGAAAAGGGGAAGGGGGTGGGTTAGGATAAACAGAGTGGGATTATTGTGGTAAACAAAAGGTACATAAAAAGAAACATTTTATTGATACAAGTTAAAAGTGCACAATAGCACAATCTAGATAAAACGTGTGGTACATATACAAATGCTTGCATTGATGGAGTACATTTCAGAAGTGGCGGCACTGTCCGGTGGTTTGCATCCTACATGTTTTGCCTAAGTAAGGCTTCATCAGGGACTTAGCATGCCACTTATTAAATATCTAATATTTACACAAAAAGGAGAGATAAGATCTAAATATGTATCAAGTATTACAAAAAATCACAATGATAACAATCCTGTATATGTATATCACCAATATGTTCACCTCATTGAGCTCTGAAATGTGTGCCCTCACCCCAGACAGAAAGGCACCCCACTGGCAACCGCACGTCACACCGGGGAGGGGGCCGATGTGTGTCCACAGACGGCTCCAAAGTGTACCGGTTAATATAGGAAGAATAGAAAAAGTTTTATAAGTATATGGTTTAGTTCCATGATACAAAAACTCTTAATATAGTCTAATAAGTGGCATATTATTCCTACATTGAAACTTACATTGAGCAAGCTGAATTTGGGAATCAGGCTTGGAGGGTGTAGAAAAAGGCCTTTCCCACCTATTGGGTGGTGAGGGCTGGTAAAAAAGCATAAAAAGGAGGTCCTTAGAAATAATATTAGGTTAAGTAAAAAAATCACAAAACAAATGTGGTCATGGAAGTAATTCCATAGCACATATTGCAGGGGCAGTGTGTATAATTTAAGGTCATTTTATACAAGTATAGAAGTATATATACTCATATGATATTATAAAAAATCAAATGTTAATCCCAGAATCTTAACTGGGGTAACCCGTGTAGAGAACATGGGTTTGTTATGAAAAAATGTAGTCAGTACCCCGGGACATTGTCAACTGGAGGGGTATTGAAAAATCAACCCCCTCCATAGACATGCATAAGGTAGTGACAAAGATAAATTCGTTTAAGTGTTTAAAGTTGAAGCTTAGCAAGTAAGTGAACAAATAAAGATGCTAGCTGGATACAAAAAGGTTGAAGTACATACCTGTTGTTAACCAAATTAAAACTAACAGCTCTCCAATGCCTGGATGGAGGACACTGTAACAAGCAGGCTTTTGTAGCCGCCCGTGCGCCCGGCATGTGATCGGACCGGCAGGCGCCTCCGCTCCGGTCCCCACTCCCAGACTACAAATCCCAAGATGCCGCGAGGGAGAGGGCTCGATACTCCCATGGGAAGGAGGGGATTGGATGGCAGGATTATCACTATTGTTCTTCCGCTTACGAGACCCGGGAGGCAGCTGGGAGACAAGGGATCGGTGAACGGGGCCAGACAAAGGACACCTGGGGCACTGCAAAAGTTGCAGCAGCACCCATCATGCGGGCACACAAACACCCCTCCCCCCCAGAGAATGCAATGGCCAGAGGGGGGCCAGGCATGACCGCGGGAAGGGCACACATAGAAGATGCCAGAGAAAAGTATCCAATAGGGATCAACATAGGCGAACATTGAACAGCAGTGTATTACAAAACAGTTTCATATGGATAAACAAGTACACCACAATTTCTATATAATTATCCAATTTTAACAATACCTTATATATCAAGAAATATAAAAAAAAAATGTATAACATAAATATAATGGTAAAGATATAGATTTTATTTTAACCAGAGAGAGAAATAATAATAATGTCACCACAGAATAAAATCGGGTTACATTTTGGAGAGGGTTTGGTTTTGTGGGGGAGAGGATGGTCAAAGGTGGTGGGACTAAAGGATTTAACCCTATACAAAGGCCAATTTACACATGGTGATAGCCCACTGAGTATTGTATACTTACAAGAAAGGCATAAAACTTAAATTTTCGTTCAATCCAGGATATACAGTAGCTCCGAGAGTATGTATCCACCGCACCTCCAACTGAAGGAGTGCGCGGTCGACACTACCTCCTCGGGGATGCGGGGGTATGTGCTCAAGTGCCGCGAATTTGACCATGTTGGTGTCAAAATCGTGGCACATTTCTACATGTAAATTTAATGCTGTAGGGGTTTGCTTTTTGAGAATACGCAATATATGATCATTGATACATTTCTGGAAAGTTGGTTTGGTCTTGCCTATGTAGAATGCTCCACATAGGCATAGAGCCAAGTACACCACTCCCACCGTTTGACAAGTTACTTTATATTTAATCGTATGTGTTCATCCATTTGGAAGAGAGATCAAATGGGAATTTATTATATACGGACAATACTGTCACTTTCCACAGGCATAAGTGCCTGTTAATTCTGAGTCAAGGGGATTTGTGACATCAAAGTGGCTCTTGACCAATCGATCTTTAAGAGAAGTTGCATGTTTGTAGGTGATTTGAGGGTATGATTCTACATACTGACTAACTGTGGGATCTGACCGTAAGAGTGGCCAAAATTTAGTTAAGTTGGTTCTAAATTGTTGATACTGTTTTGAATAACTAGTGATCACTCTGACCGATTGGGAATTTTTTTGATATTTCTTGGAAAAAAATAAGTGATTGTCTATTCTGGTTATTTGCTTTTTGATCTGCTCTCTTAGGGCAGGTATGGCTATAGTCTCTTTTTCTAAGTCTGTTAAATAGATCGTTAGCTGCTTTTTGGAAAACTGCAGTTTCTCTTGAGTCGCAAGTATTGACTGTATGGTATACTATTTGAGAGGTTTAGGTTGGGAGCTACCTGCATACAGTATAGTGTTGCCCCACAGTGGGTTTCCTGTATAATGTATAGCCTATCCTACCGTTTTGAGTTAATATATCTCAACATCTAAGAATGTGATCTTGCATTGATTACAGTTCATAGTAAATTTGAGGTTGTAGTTATTGAGGGAGATGTGATTCATAAATGTGGTGAGTTCATCTCTGGTACCTGTCCAGAAGAAAAACACATTGTCTATATACCTGTGCCAGGACCGTATATGACCAAGAAGGTATGAAACGCTGTCGTCGGCAAAAAGGTCCCTCTCCCACCCCCCCAGGTACAGATTGGCGTAGGTAGGGGCACATTGTGTGCCCATAGCTACGCCCTGCACCTGGAGGTAGTGGGAAGATCCAAACATAAAAATGTTGCAAGTCAAAATATGGTTAAGTAGGCTTAGAACAAAGTTATTATATATCAATGACAGGGGGTCCCTATCCATTAGACATTTTGTGATACTATGGGGTATTGTATTATAGAGACTCACTATATCGATGGCCACCAACCATGTGTTTTCTGGCAGATGTAAACCTTCAAGTGTCTTCAGCAGGTCAATGGTATCCCTCACATAGGAAAATAGTGATGTTACATGTGGTTGTAAGTAATCATCTACCAGTTTGCTTGCATACTCAGTTATACTCCCATACCCGGAGATGATAGGTCTTCCAGGTGGGGAGGTTAGGGATTTATGAATCTTGGGCAATGCGTAAAAAGTGGGAACTATAGGATCCCTAGTATCAAGAAACTGCCATGTGCTCTTGTCTGACGCTCCTATGGTAGGCCCCCAAAGACAAGAGCACAATAGGACACACGTACGTTCTCAACAACAGACCTGGTATTGGGTCTGTACCAGCTTCTATTGGAGAGAAGATCATTACACATGGAAGTATATTGCCCAAGATTGATAACTACCAGATTTCCACCTTTTTGTCCACTGGTTTTATTATAGTTTGGGGGTTTTTTTTGAAGAGATAAAATGGCGCTCTTATGTGCTTGAGACAAATTAGAAAATTGGGGCTTGTCGAAAGACAATTTATCAATTTCTGCACAGGTTTGTTGAACAAAAGCCCAAATATTGGGATTAGATTGTAATTGTGGAAATGCTCTGGATTTATGTTTAAAGGAAGCGGGAGGAGGAAACGTGACCCCCTGCACCGAGATACCACCTGGTGGTGTCATCAATGGGTCATCAGTGTCTGCGGTCAAGTTACTTTCCTCCCACAACTCCATAAGGTCACAAAGTGCTTAGTCATCATTCGAGTGTAAGGAACTGGGTTGTTCCCGAGGGTATGGCAAAGGAATAATGTGAAAGTTATCACAGGATTGTTTATCATAAATTACTTTAAAGATGTACACTCGTTTGCTCGTAAGTTAACGTTCAATTAGCTGGAATTTGTCTGCATTTAGGTCAGGACAAAATGAAAGCCCCAACCTGAGGACCTCCACCTCACTAGGGGAAAGTGGGTAGGAGGAGAAGTTGATGACTTCAAAGTTTTCCTTAAGGCAAAAAGTTTTATCACCCTCTCCTAACCTGAACTCTGTGAGGATATCAGTTCGGGAGTGGGATTGGAAGGCATGTCTAGAGTTTTGGCTAAAAAATAGGGGCCAGTGTGGGATCTCTTTGTGAAGTAGGCAGAGAGCTAGAATCTAAATTATCAGTGACACATTCACTCACCTTGGGGACAGTTGCAGCGATCGGTGCAACAGTAGAAGGCAGAGAAGAGGCAGAGGTTGAAGGAGAGACCAACACCTTAGTGGTTGAACCTACAGAATCCGCGGTAGAGGTGGAAGTGATGGTTGAAGCAGGAAATAACTGTGAAGTGCTTGGCTTAGAACGGTTAGGGGGTGGTTGGTGCTTGGGTGCAGGGCCATGGGTGCAATGAGTGGATTCAGTGGAACGTGTGTCCGAGTCCCCTTTGTGCCTTTTGGGGAGCCTTGTGTCAGAAAATTCTTGATAAATGGTGGATTGGTTAGAGGAAAGAGACGAAGCAGAGGACAGGTTAGAGATTGCTTTAACGTGTCTTACTGGTGATGTAACTTGGTGTCTAGTGACTTTGTTGACAAAATTGGTCCATTTGTATGCACACCCTCCCTCTTTTTGAAGAAGGGGGTGCTAGCCGCCAGAACATATTTTTCTGAATTCCATTTATTGACTTGTGCATCCAAGGAAGCAAGCTCCTCCTCATCCTTAGACCTGGGCATGGATTGAACCCTCTTACAACCCATGGAGGTGTACTGACCAGAAGGCACAGGAGGAGCAAGAGGGGGACAGCAGGAGAACACTGCCGGGCAAGTCTCCAGGAGTTCCACAGACACAGCCAGGAGGGTTGGTGAGCGCAGTCAGGAGGACTGGGGAGGCACGCCTGAGAGGACTGGTAGAGTACAGTCTAGGATGGGTGCAGAGCCAGTGGAGTGGACTGTGGTGGCACAGGCAATGGAGGGCGGCAGCTGCAGCCAGGAGGGCTGGCATGGGCAGAAGATGTGGTGCTGGAATCAGTAGCCACGTGGACATAGGGTGACCACATTTCCAAACTGCCCCCCCCTTCCCAAAAAAAGATGATAGAATCTCACTCATTTGCCTCCTGCGCGGCTATCTCTATCATAGAACGCTAGGAGGAAGCTATGTCACTTTAGGACAGAGTCCTCAACCTTTTTTTGCATGGGGGACCAGTTTCGTGGAAGGGGGGGTTTCGTCTCTGGGAATTCGGTGGCAGGTGATTTGTTGGGCGAATGGCTGATGTTGGCACTTAAATCATCCCGACACCATGCTTGATATGGTGTCAGGATGATCAAATCACATTGTTTCTATTACTACATTGTAATATATAATAGTTAAACTCACCATAATGCAGGATCATTGGGAACCCTGAGCTTGTCACTTGCCACCAGATGCAGCGTGCCACCCTTGCCTGCCAACAGATGCAGCTTGTCATTTGCAACAGTCGCCTGCCACCAGATGCAGTGTGTCACTTGCCACCAGATGCAGTGTGCCACTTGCCACCCATAGCCTGCCGCCAGATGCAGTGTGCCACGTGCCACCCATAGCCTGCCACCAGATGCAGTTTGCCACTTTCCAGCTTGTCATTTGCAACCATCACTTGCCACCGTCACCTGCCACCAGATGCAGTGTGTCACTTGCCACCCATAGAAAAAATGTATATGTTCCGCGCAAACGGATGTGAGTCTGCTCTGAGAGCTGCTGCCTCCACCGAACTCCCCGAACGTGGGTAGTTGAGTAATATAATGGTATTGAGGTGGTATTGGCGCTGCTCTGTTTTTATTTATCACCGTTTTAAATAATAAAAATCTTCCAGCATGCTGGTCAATATTTGAAAGAATGCTTATTGTCAGACCTTGCAATCAATAAAGTGTGGACTATAGGGATATTTTTCCCTCCCTCTCATCTATTTTTATTCATGTGGTTTCCAGGAAATATGGGTAAATTGGTGGTGGGACGTATTCCTATGTGTTGCAATATTACTATGTCCCAGGTTCTTTCTTATATGCTGCTTAAACGATGTATCCTAGATTTTTAGGGGTTTATAACTATCTGTATTTGGAAAAAGTGTGTGCAAATCCACATTTGAGGTGGAAATGGCAGAATGTGGGACAGATGGTATATAGGGGTATACAGTATGTTCTACAATATCATGCACATTCCGTGGCTATACATAAAATGTATGCAAACATCTATATCTCTCTAAAAAATGGTATATCTCCACACATATATAAAATCACATATAAATATCAAATATTATATAAAACTCATATATCAAGTCAACAAGAGGGTCCCAAAGTTCTTGTGAAGTGTTAAGTGCACAGAAGTGGCAAAATATTTTGTCCAAAGGTATTGGCACCTTGGCCGTTATACCGATGTTCTTCAAAGTACAACAGATTAAGTAAGTTTGTATATCGATGGTCCAAAGTGAAGAAGTGACTTTTCAAAATAATGAAGTGACTTTCAAAATAAAATCTTCAAATAAATATTATGAGGTGTTCAAAAGTGATTCGTGGTGTGCTATTCCAAGCCGTGCGTCGGGTGCTCCTCTCCAGAGAATGAGTACCTGCTTACCGGAAAAACGTTCCCCACTCAAGGGGTCCACGTTTTAGAAGAGGTGCACAGTTCCAGCTGTGCTCTATAAGGATGGCACTCCTCGTTGTCCGCTATCTCTGGTCTCAGAGCTTCCTTCACCCTTCTCCTCTCCGTATCCCAAATGCACACCATGCAAAGGCAAAAGACTAGATCTTGTGCAAATATTGCTATTTATTCGAATAAACAAGTGGCTAAAAGCTTACATTATAAAATCAAATTTGTTAGCTTTAAAGAGACGCCGTGTCTTTAGAAAAAGATCTCGGCTATACAGAGACGCCGTGTCTCCTGCGTTCTCCTGGAAAACGAAAAAAACGGAAGTGATATTTCAGCGGACATGTCGGACCATTTTGACACTTTTTTGGGACCATTGGCATTTATACAGCGATCAGTGCTATAAAAATGCACTGATTACTGTGTAAATGCCATTGGCAGTGAAGGGGTTAACCTGCAGGGGGCGCTCTAAGGGTTAAGTATGTTCCCTGGGCGTGTTCTAACTGTGGGGGGACTGCCCTAGCTGGGGAAGGGAAGTGGTCACAGCCTTCGTATACAGGAAGGCTGTGATCACAGCCCTTCCCCCTTCACAGAGCGGAGGTCCGTGTTTACATACACAGACCTCCGTTCCTTCACTCCGGGGGGGCCATCGCGGGTAGCCAGCGGCAATCGAAGCCGCCGCACCCGCTCCCTGGCCCTCCCCGGACACAGTGAGCGCGCGGGCGCTCACTAGGCGCGATCACGCGGCCGCCGTCATATGACGGCGATCCGCGTTACAGAGCCACTTTGCCGCCGTCAATTGCAGATTGACGGTCGGCAAGTGGTTAATACACATTCAGCGATTTTAATAAAAAATTAGTAAGAAATATTCAATTTAGATTTTGCCTATTCACATCACACAACACATCGATGCACTTTACAAGAAAATTGTTTGGACCAATTTCAAATATGTTTTAAATATGTTGTTTATAGAGGGGTGGACGACATGTTCTTTGCTTTTTTCCATTCCAAAACCAAATAATTTGTACCACCAATCCTTTTCTACTTCATTGTTTACCACCTCCAAAATTGCCTCAGATGGGCCAAATAGTAACATGCATGGAACATCCCCACCGAAAACATGGCCACTCCATCGCCACCAAAAACATGGCTGCCAGTAGCAGTGGAGACAATTTGAGAGTACTTAAGACTGGGAGCACGTAGTGACAAGCACTGCTCCAGTAGACGTCCTATGACGAAACGCGTAGGGCGGGGCTTAGGCATCAAACGTCACTTCCGGTTTTTTCGTTTTCCAGGAGAACGCAGGAGACACGGCGTCTCTGTATAGCCGAGGTCTTTTTCTAAAGACACGCCGTCTCTTTAAAGCTAACAAATTTGATTTTAAAATGTAAGCTTTTGGCCACTTGTTTATTCGAATAAATATAGCAATATTTGCACAAGATCTAGTCTTTTGCCTTTGCATGGTGTGCATTTGGGATACGGAGAGGAGAAGGGTGAAGGAAGCTCTGAGACCAGAGATAGCGGACAACGAGGAGTGCCATCCTTATAGAGCACAGCTGGAACTGTGCACCTCTTCTAAAACGTGGACCCCTTGAGTGGGGAACGTTTTTCCGGTAAGCAGGTACTCATTCTCTGGAGGGGAGCACCCGACGCACGGCTTGGAATAGCACACCACGAATCACTTTTGAACACCTCATAATATTTATTTGAAGATTTTATTTTGAAAGTCACTTCATTATTTTGAAAAGTCACTTCTTCACTTTGGACCATCGATATACAAACTTACTTAATCTGTTGTACTTTGAAGAACATCGGTATAACGGCCAAGGTGCCAATACCTTTGGACAAAATATTTTGCCACTTCTGTGCACTTAACACTTCACAAGAACTTTGGGACCCTCTTGTTGACTTGATATATGAGTTTTATATAATATTTGATATTTATATGTGATTTTATATATGTGTGGAGATATAGATGTTTGCATACATTTTATGTATAGCCACGGAATGTGCATGATATTGTAGAACATACTGTATACCCCTATATACCATCTGTCCCACATTCTGGCATTTCCACCTCAAATGTGGATTTGCACACACTTTTTCCAAATACAGATAGTTATAAACCCCTAAAAATCTAGGATACATCGTTTTAAGCAGCATATAAGAAAGAACCAGGGACATAGTAATATTGCAACACATAGGAATACGTCCCACCACCAATTTACCCATATTTCCTGGAAACCACATGAATAAAAATAGATGAGAGGGAGGGAAAAATATCCCTATAGTCCACACTTTATTGATTGCAAGGTCTGACAATAAGCATTCTTTCAAATATTGACCAGCATGCTGGAAGATTTTTATTATTTAAAACTGTGATAAATAAAAACAGAGCAGCGCCAATACCACCCAAATACCATTATACTTGCCACCCATAGCCTGCCACTAGATGCAGTGTGTCACTTGCCACCCATAGCCTGCGACCAGATGCAGTGTGCCACTTGCCACCCATAGCCTGCCACTAGATGCAGTGTGCCACTTTCCACCCATAACCTGCCACTAGATGCAGTGTGCCACTTGCCACCCACAGCCTGCCACCAGATGCAGGATTCTATGGGTTGGGGCAGGGTGTATAGTGAGGGTTGCAGGGTACTATGGGTTGGGGGCAGGGTGTATACTGAGGGGTGCAGGGTACTATGGGTTGGGGGCAGGATGGATAGTGAGGGCTAAAGGGTGTATAGTGAGGGCTGCAGGGTTCTGAAGAGGGGTGCATGGTACTATATGTTGGGGGCAGGGTTCTGTAGAGGGGTGCAGGGTATTATGGGTTGGGGTCAGGGTTCTGTAGAGGGGTACAGGGTACTATGGGTTGGAGAAGGGTTCTGTAGAGCAGAAGGTTGAGGGGTGCAGGGTAGATGGAAGGTACAGGATGAGGAGAGGGCTCCCACACAGGGTCAGGGGAGGAGTATAGGGCAGAGGACAGTGTCAGAGGGGACCCTGGAGAGCCTGGAACGGTCGGAGGGAACCGGATCAAAGCCCTCTGTACTGATCAGAGCTGGGGTGCCGATCAAGGAGAGGGCAGCTGGGGGTGAGCGAGCACCGAGGAGGAGGGCTGGGACACACGGGAGGGACTCGGGGACACAGGCTGCGCCGCGCCCCCATTTCAGTCACGAGGCAGTACCAGATCACTGATCACCAGGATCAGACATACAGAGCCAGAAGAGGAGACAGGCATGGCCACAGAATCGTGAACGTCTGCATCGGCCATGTCAGTTTCATTCCGGGACACTGCATTGTCCTGGAATGAAGGGAACCAGGACAGACCTTGAACATGCGGGGCTGTCCTGGGCAATCCGGGACGCATTGGCCCCCCTACGTGGACAGCTAACATTAGGACTACTACCTACATTTGTGTTACACTAAAGGGGCATGCGGTCCCTGCCTGCAAAGGGCATTTGTTAAGGCCTGGCGGAGCCAGTGTCTGGCCTAATCTAAAGTGCTAGCTGGTCCTGAAATTGTAGAACCAAGTAATTTGCTGGAGAGTGAGATCAGCAGTCAAGTGATGAGCTGGAGGAAGAAAGGAAGTTGTATATACATGGAGAATGTATGTAGTTCTCAGTCCCTACATTGATTTTCTTCAATTGCCTGGGCATCTCCTAATTACCCTATCCCTATCCAAGTTTAATTCCCCCCATAAAACAAACAAAAAAAAAACAGTGCTTGGACTGTTTCATGTCTCTAGATGCTTGAGGACTGTGTGCCTGGCTGGGCAAGATGATAGACGGACCACAACAACCAGCCGTCCCTACAGGGGTACTGCTACATGGGTAATATTGGAGCTGCCATGGCTGTTCTCCTTTTGAAAATATTATTGGCTAGGTTTGTCTTCCTTCAATATGTTCCATAAGCTATAAAGTATTTGTCATACAGTTGTATGCAAAACTTTAGGAACCCCTGACAATTTCCATGATTGTCATTTATACATATTTGGGTGTTTGGATCAGCAATTTAATTTTGATCTATCAAATAACTGAAGGACACATTAATATTTCAGTAGTGAAATGAGGTTTATTGGATTAACAGAAAATGTGCAATATGCATCAAAATAAAATTAGACCGGTGCATAAATTTGGGCACCCTTGTCATTTTGTTGATTTGAATACCTGTAACTACTTAGCACTGATTAATTGGAGCACACAATTGGTTTGGTGAGCTCATTAAGCCTTGAACTTCATAGACAGGTGCATCCAATCATGAGAAAAGGTATTTAAGGTGGCCAATTGCAAGTTGTTGTTCTCTTTCACTCTCTTCTGAAGAGTGGCAACATGGGGGCCTCAAAACAACTCTCAAATTACCTGAAAACAAAGATTGTTCTACATTATGGTTTAGGGGAAGGCTACAAAAAGTTATCGCAGAGATATAAGGTGTCAGTGTCCACTGTGAGGAACATAGTCAGGAAATGGAAGACCACAGGCACAGTTCTTGTTAAGGCCAGAAGTGGCAGCCACATGAAATATTGGAGAGGCAAAGGCGAAGGATGGTGAGAATGGTCAAAAATAGCCCACAGACCACCTCCAAAGACCTACAACATCAACTTGCTGCAGATGGTGTCACTGTGCATCGTTCAACAATTCAGCGCACTTTGCACAGGGAGAAGCTGTATGGAAGAGTGATGCGAAAGAAGCCTTTTCTGTACACACGTCACAAACGGAGTCGCTTGAGGTATGCAAATGCACATTTGGACAAGCCAGCTTCATTTTGGTCATAACAAGGGGCGTTATGCATGGCGGCAAAAGAACACAGCGTTCCAAGAAAAACACTTGCTACCCACAGTAAAATTTGGTGGAGGTTCCATCATGCTGTGGGGCTGTGTGGACAGTGCCAGTACTGGGAAACTGGTTAAAGTTGAGGGTCGCATGGATTCCACTCAATATCAGTAGATTCTTGAGAATAATGTTGAGGAATCAGTCACAAAGTTGAAGTTACGCGGGGCTGTCAACAAGACAACGACCCAAAACACTGCTCAAAATCTACTTGGCCATTTATGCAGAGGAACAAGTACAATGTTCTGGAATGGCCATCCCAGTCCCCAGACCTGAATATCTTTTAACATCTGTGGGGTGATTTGAAGCGGGCTGTCCATGCTTGGCAACTATCAAACCTAACTGAACTGGAGATGTTTTTGTAAGGAGGAATGGTCCAAAATACATTCATCCAGAATCCAGACACTCATTACAGGCTATAGGAAGCGTCTAGAGGCTGTTATTTCTGCTAAAGGAGGCTCTACTAAATATTGATGTGATTTTTCTGTTGGGGTGCCCAAATTTATGCACCTGTCGAATTTCGTTTTAATGCATATTGCACATTTTCTGTTAATCCAATAAACCTCATTTCACTACTGAAATATTATTGTGTCCTTCAGTTATTTGATAGATCAAAATGAGATTGCTGATCCAAACACCCAAATATTTATAAATGACAATCATGGAAATTGCCAGGGGTTCCTAAACTTTTGCATACAGCTGTACCTAGAACAGCGCTGTAGTACAGTGCATCTGGAAAGTATTCATAGCGCTTCACTTTTTCAACATTTTGTTATGTTACAGCCTTATTCCAAAATGGATTAAATTCATTATTTTCCTCAAAATTCTACAAGTAGCCCATAATGAAAATGTGAAAGATGTTTGTCTGAATTCTTTGCAAATTTATTAAAAATAAAGAATGAAACAAATCACATGTACATAAGTATTCATGATTTGGAAAGGCGCACATCTGTCTATATAAGATCTCGCTGTTAACAGTGCATGTCAGAGCACAAACCAAGCCATGCAGTCCAAGCAATTGTCCGCAGACCTCTTAAACAGGTTTGCATTGAGGCACAGATCTGGAGAAGGGTACAGAAACATTTCTGCAACATTGAAAGTCCCAATGAGCACAGTGGCCTCCATCGTCCATATATGGAATACGTTTGGAACCACCCGGACTCTTCCTAGAGCGGGCCGCCCAGCCAAACTGGGCGATTGGGGGAGAAGGGCCTTAGGGAGGTTACCAAGAACCCGATGGTCACTCTGACCGAGCTCCAGAGTTTCTCCGTGGAGAGAGGAGAACCTTCTAGAAGAAAAACCATTTCTGCAGAACTCCACCAATCAGTCCTGTATGGTAGAGTGGCCAGACAGAAGCCACTCCTCTGTAAAAGTCACATGACAGCCTCCTTGGAGCTTGTCAAAAGGCACCTGAAGGACTCTCAGACCGTGAGAAACAAAATTCTCTTGTCTGATGATATAAAGATAGAACTCTTTGGCCTGAATGGCAAGCGTCATGTCTGGAGGAAACCAGGCACTGCTCATCACCTGGCCAATACCATCCCTACAGTGAATCATGGTGGTGTCAACATCATGCTGTGGGGATGTTTTACAGTGGCAGGAACTGTGAGACTAGTCAGGATTGAGGGAAAGATGAATGCAGCAATGCTCAGAGACATCCTTGATGAAAATCTGCTAAAGAGTGCTCTGGACCTCAGACTGGGGCGAAGGTTCATCTTCCCACAGGAGAATGACCCTAAGCACACAGCCAAGATAACAAAGGAGTGGCTACAGGACAACTTTGTGAATGTCCTTGACTTGCCCAGCCAGGGCCCAGACTTGAACCCGATTGAACATCTCTGGAGAGATTTGAAAGTGGCCCTGATGGAGCCTGATTGAGCTTGAGAGGTCCTGCAAAGAATGGGAAAAACTGCCCAAAAATAGGTGTGCCAAGCTTGTAGCATCATACTCCAAAAGACTTGAGGCTGTAATTGGTGACAAAGGTGCTACCGAGCAAAGGCTGTGAATACTAGGGATGGGCGAACGGTTCGGCCCGAGCATAAGTTGGGGCAAATTATCAGGGCGTTCGACCGTTTGTTAGGCCCACCGAACGACCACAATGCACTGCGACGCTGCACAGTGCATTAAAAGCCCTGATTGGCTGAAGTAATGATCAGGGCACAGAGCACTGTCAGAGCCATGATTGTACACAGTCATCATGACTCTATCCTATCATGGCTCATTGCTCTTATTCCCGCCCCACACTATAAAAGTATTCTTTAAATAGCGGGCATTTTCAGTGTGATGTCAGTGTGGAGAGCGATAGAACAGGGCTCTGTTTAGTGCTACTAAACAGTGTGCTATAGTATGCTATTGTGATTCTATTGTCAGTGTAGAATATTAGTTTAGTGTGAATCTAGGGATAGTCAGTGTGAGTGTAGTGACCACCATTCATCTTTACATTCGTGTGAGTCTAGGGACAGTTCAGTCAGTCTAAGTGTAGTGATCGTTTAACACCATATATTTCATTGTGTTCCTGCAAATTTACCGCCATATATTTCATTGTGTTCGTGCATGTTTAACGTAGTGTATTTCTGTGCGTTACTTCATGTTTGGCGCAGTATATTGCAGTATATTATAGTGTATCAGTGGAGTGTGTCTGTGTAGTGGGTACTCAAATTAAAGAGCACCAAACACCACTTTCCATTGACTAAACTGCATCCACGTACACATTTCCACATCTTTATTACATATTGGTGTAGATTTCATGGGCACAATTAACACCCAAAGACCAATTTTTCCTCACCTGTTTGCTTTCATCAAGAGTACCTCAATAGGATTACGCTGTGAAGGCGCCACCAACACACAAAGACCAATTTTTCTGCCGCCCTTACTTCTATCCAAAGTCTGTGGAAGAGACACCAGAATTTATCCACAAAATCTCTAATCTTGTTCCCAGTGCACTACATTGTGGCCTCATCATAAAACTAGCTCCCCAAGCTGTTGCTTACAAAATAAAGAAATCTTGCCAGGAAAATTGTAATTTTTTGGCTTTATATGCAATTATTACTGCAGCAGCTTTTATACACAGTACAGATGTGCCACTTTACAGGTAGACTAAGGGGACACCCCAGGCACTATATTGAAAGGATTGTTTTCATTTTTATGCTTTCACTTTAAACATCAATAAATCACTGCTCATTTAAAAATTACGTTTTTTTACAAACTTTTTCTTCATTGATACATGTCTACCCAAGGAAGTACCCGGACCACCATAACCATTGTATGCCCAATTATTTGCAAATAAGCGTTCAAAATGGGCACTTTTGATTTTTCATGTTCGGGTCCCATAAACTTCAATAGGGTTCATTATTCGGTTTAGAAAGTTCTGATGCGAACCGAACAGGGGTTGTTCGGCCCATACCTAGTGAATACTTATGCACATGGGTATTTTTTTGTTTTTTTTTATTTTTAAGAAATTTGCAAAGATTTCAAACAAACTTCTTTCACATTGTCATTATGGGGTATTATTTGTAGAATTTTGAGGAAAATAATTAATTCATGATAGGTTTCCTTATATTAGACCAACATTTGCCTGATCTCGGGGATCTTTACAGGCAATGACCTTAACAATAGCTATAGCAAAGGTTTGTACAAGATGGCAGACAGTGTGGGCATCTGACACAGGAGCTCTCCTGACAAGCTTTTAAACCCTTTACACCACCTCCCAGCTACCCTTTAAGTGGGCTTTAATGCAGGGAAGCAGTGTGACTTCCTGGTTAAGTGACTCCTGCGATTGGTTGGGATGCAGGTAGCCTTACTGCAAAGTGTCATTTGGTGTTATAGTGCAGGCTACCGCCTGCATCCTAACAACCAATAACGGGGAGTAGTAGGACAGTCAAAATGGGCACCTAATGTGGCATCTACCCACTTGTGTTGTAGATAATTTTGCCATATTATAAAATATAATTATGGTTGATATTACTATTGTTACTTTCACTATAACTTTTCTCCAAAGCACTGCTCCCGTGTTGCGTACTAACCATGGTGACAGTTCTGCTGCTGCCTGTCCTTGATTTGGGCATATTTGATAAGTTCAATAAAGTACACTTTCGCAGCTGACATTGCCAGCTGCTACAATGAAAGTTGGCCAGGGGCTCCCTTTAAAATTTTGCAACAGGGTCCCAGGATTCATAGTTACACCCACTGTCTGACCATGTGTGAAGGGACCTCTAGGTGGATCCTATGCAACGTCTATAGGGGAGTTATACATATGTAGCACTGCCCCCCCTACGAGATGCAAGTGACAGGGTTCCCCACAGCCGCACAGCTAGGCACATAACATTTTCAGCTTTCATCCAGACACAGTGAACAGTCCTTGAGTTTTGTTTTATTGAGGGGATGATAACTTGGATGGGGATAGGAATTATGGGATGCCCAACTTGAAAGTGACATAATCAGGGACAACTTCCTCTCTATTTACAGCTCTACTTGGTCCACCTGCACAACCCTGCTTGATTCTTTTGTACAGCTCCAATTGATTCATTTTGTACAAACTAGCTGTCTCTGTTAGATTTAGCAACAGCTACATACAGGCTAGGAACTCTGTCCCTTTTGGAAAGTAGCAAATGTGTTGTAAACTGCATCCTGAAGTACCTCCAACTCCCCTGTAGACGCTGGTCCCAGCTCTACTAATGCAGGAAATGCTTGCCCACCTGGCTGCCTTTTTACCAGCCCACCTGGCTGCTTCTTCACCAGTCTACCTGATTCTCTACTACAGTCTACCTGACTGACTCATTGGCGATCTCCCAGGGCAAGGGTGATGAAGACTTGAGCACAACATTGTCTTCAAGAGAGACCTGCTACATTTGGCAATCTCTCACCTCGTCAGTCCCTGCACCGTGCTGTAGTACTCACACTGTCCTCCTAGCTCCCACTGCCTCTCAGGAAAGGCTCCTTCCAACTTCTCCTGTGGTAGGATCCTTTCAGGCCAGCACCCCCCCCTCCCCCCAGACTAGGGGGTTTGCCTCAAGGGCAACTGACAGTCTCCTCAGCACTGCATCTCCATCTTCCACACAATTCCCTTGCCAGCATCAATATTTAACTTAGTCCCCTGTCAGGCCCATCTCCTGGGGATTTGCTAAGGGCCTCTAAATATGCAGATCAGCCCCTCCTAGCCTCTGCTCTCTAGCTTCCAGAGCACTCTCCTACATTCTAGAACAAAGGGAAGGCACCAACAGGCTTTCTGTATGAGTCATGCTGCCCTGAACTCTACTAATCCTGACCCAATGAAAGACTCACAGGTAGTGTTGAGCGAACCCGAACTGTAAAGTTCAGGTCCGTACTAAACTTTGGGGTGTCTGGGACCCGTACCCAAACCCGGACATTTAAAAAAAAAGTTTGGGGTTCTGGTATTTGATTCCACGTGTTGAATAGCTGCCAAGGGCAGCCAATCAACAAGTGTTTCACTGGTTTGCCCTTAGAAGCCATCACAGCCATGCCTACTAATGGCATGGCTGTGATTGGCCAGTGCATCATGTGACACAGCCTCTATATGGGGCTGGAGTCACCGTGCTGCATGTCATATGCTCTCAGGATAGTTTACGGAGAGGATGCTGCTGGCTCTGTGAGGGACAGATTGCAGATATTATAGAACATCTCATCCTGCATTACTGAACGATCTGATTGTGGACCAGGTAGAGATACTAGTACTGCTGCTTTGAGGGACAGATTGCAGATCCCATCCTGCTGCACAGAACAATCTGACTGGACTAGGTAGAGTCTGTTGCTTTAAGAGAAAGATTATTGTTCTAAAATCATCTCCAAGTTCTATAGGGAAAGGTTCCAGCTGTTGCTTAGAGGGACAGATTATTGTTCTAAAATCATCTCCAAGTTCTATAGGGAAAGTTTCTTCCAGCTGTTGCTTAGAGAGCCATATTATTGTTATAATATGGCTCTCTAAGCCAGTGTTTTTCAACTCCAGTCCTCAAGGCACACCAAAGGGTCATGTTTTCAGGATTTCCCTCAGATGAAACAGCTGTGGTAATTACTAAGGCAGTGAAACTGATCAAATCACCTGTGCAAACTCATGGAAATTCTGAAAACATGACCTGTTGGTGTGCCTTGAGGACTGGAGTTGAAAAACACTGCTCTAAGCAACGGCTGGAAGAAACTTTCCCTATAGAACTTGGAGATGATTTTAGAACAATTATATGGCTCTCTAAGCAACGGCTGGAAGAAACTTTCCCTATAGAACTTGGAGATGATTTTAGAACAATAATATGTCCCTCTAAGCAACAGCTGGAAGAAACTTTCCCTATAGAACTTGGAGATGATCCATCTCCAAGTTCTATAGGGAAAGTTTCTTCCAGCTGCTGCTTAGAGGGACAGATTATTGTTCTAAAATCATCTCCTAGTTTTATAGGGAGAGGTTCCTGCTGTTGCTTAAAGGGACAGATTATTGTTTCTTGCACAAAATTAAAAAGTGCATTTACATTGCTGGTTTAAAAAAAAAATTCTAAAAACTACATTTGCGTCCAATGGTGCATTTCTTGCACAAAAATAAAAAAAATGTCTACATTGCTGGTTTAAAAAAAAAAAAATTCCAAAAACTACATTCGCGGCCAGCGGTGCATTTCTTGCACAAAAATAAAAAAAACAGTGTTGGCTACCTCCTCCTCCTCCACCGCCACTTTCACCGCCTCCTCAACCTCCAAATCCACATCCACCTCCATTTTTGATTTTTTTTATGTGATTTTAGCTTAAAAATTATTTTAAGTTATTTCCCTATCCCCATTTCTTTGTAGGGCACTTGTCCGACTCTTACCCCCATTTTCCTTCCTTTTGCAGACCTCTAGGACTTGCCAGGACTTTGTTACAGCCATTTGTGTGCCTAAAAGTTCGGGTCCCCATTGATTTCAAAGGGGTTCGCGGTCCGGGACAAAGTTCGGGTCAAGTTCGGTCCCGAACCCGGACTTTTTCCCGAAGTTCGGCCGAACCTGCAGAACCCGAACTTCCAGAGGTTCGATCAACTCTACTCACAGCCTTAAACATGAGCAAGAATATAGTTTGCCTACTTTCACACTAGTAGCACACTAGAGGATGTTACAAATATATTTTGTAAATACAACCTTTTGCAATCCCCTGTACAGCAGAGTTCAGAATGGAAAATAGGGGGCAGCACAAGGAGCAACTATGCTGATAAGCAAGCACAATGAGTAGACAGCCTCATCCATCTTCTGCTGCCGTTCCTTCTTGGTCCAATGCGCAGATACCACTGTATTGCTTATACCCCTAGTAAACCTTTTCTGCACAAATAAGAAAGTTATATTGATGGTACCTTAAAGCGATCCTAATTAAAGTTAGCCCAGCCTGAAATGGATATGGTAGATATTTAAATTTCCTGTTGCCTGTGTCTAATAATTCTTCCATTGCTGGTCTCTGGCTGATGCAGGTTAGTGACACTTTCCGAGGTGACGAATATTTGCTGCCCCACCACTTGCTGCTATTCCTTTCTTGGGTCCCATGTCCTGTAGTGATGAAGAACCAATTGGGAGTGAGAGCAGGTAGTCAACACACCCAGATGTGTCAGATACTTGCAGCGCCAGACATTAACAACGCCTAAGGTTTTTAAATATCGGCAGTTAGAAAGCTAAGTATTTTACCCCGTTCTCCTACACATACAATACATAGCACTCTATATCTAGTTCCATGGATTGTTTTTTGGACAATGCCTATTCTATTGTAACTGCTTTACTGCTGTAACATATTTCAGATGTCTTTTTGGTAGTGCATACCAGAAAGGATCTAAATAATTACATTAGGCATCACAGACCTTTTATTTTACAGGACTTTACATATGGGTGACTAATAGGTGTTCGCTGAAATATATTCATAGAGCTGAAATGAACAGCAGACTAGAAAAGTCATCTGATTCCATTTTTTATAACTTTACTATTAACATATACATTCCCATTTACAAACTGCTTGCCTAATTAATCTTGACTCCAGAAAATGATACATGTCTTTCTGGCTTTCTGGAAGGCCAATTATCTGTGTCTGCAGCTGGTACAGGATATTTTAGTGGAGATTCTTGGAAATAACTGCTTCCTGCCAATCCAGAAATATTGTGTTATGGCTACATGTGGCTTTGCTCATGCATCTTTTTTCATTATGTGATTTGCAGTGATACTGCAAAGCTCCCTTCCTTGTCTCGTCATCCATTCCCCTTCCTGTTCCCTCTCCCATGCTTCCCTTAGCCTCTCCTTCCCTTCCATTCCTTCCCCTTTGCTTTCATCCCTTATACTCTCCTATGCTCACCTCTCCTCTCTTCAGCTTCATGTACACTGCTGCTGGTAAAGGGACGTTTAGGAGCAGTTGGGTGTTTTTTTCAGCTGCCCCTGAACTCTTCTCTGTTATCTTATCAGTACATGTACACAGTGTAGTTTATAGTTGTTTCTAGGCAGTTGAGTTCTTGGAAAGCAAAAAAATGCATTCAGGGCGGATGTTCAGAGACATTTGAAACGCCAAATGCCTGTAACTGCTTGTAAAAGCTGTAACTCGCGTTTATCAGCGTTTCATTTACAGACGTTTGTCATTTTAAAAAAACGCTACGGGACGCAAACGCAGCATGTAAATGCGGTAAACAGACGTTTTTAAACACTGGTTTTTAGTGGAGTTGAGCGGACCCGAACTATAAAGTTCGGGTCTGTACCGAACTTTGGGGTGTCCGTGACCCGAGCCCGGACATTTGAAAAAAAAGTCCGGGTTCAGGGTTCGGGTATTTTATCCCGCCTGTTGAATAGCTGCACGGCAGCCAATCAACAAGCGTTTCACTGGTTTGCCCTTAGAAGCCATCACAGCCATGCCTACTAATGGCATGGCTGTGATTGGCCAGTGCATCATGTGACCCAGCCTCTGTATAAGCTGGAGTCATGTAGTGCTGCATGTCACATGCTCTCAGGCTAGTGTAGGGAGAGGATGATGCCGGCGCTGTGAGGGACAGATTGCAGATCTAATAACATCTCATCCTGCATTACAGAACGATCTGATACTGGACTAGGTAGAGTCCACTGCTTTGAGGGACAGATTATTTTTCTAAAATCATCTCCTAGTTCTATAGGGAGAGGTTCCTGCCGGTGCTGTAAGGGACAGATTATTGTTCTACAATAGCTTCCTAGTGCTATAGGGAGAGGTTCCTGCTGGTGCTGTAAGGGACAGATTATTGTTCTAAAATCTCCTAGTTCTATAGGGAGAGGTTCCTGCTGCTCCTGTGAGGGATAGATTATTGTTCTAAAACCATCTCCTAGTGATATAGGGAGAGGTTCCTGCTGCTCCTGTAAGGGACAGATTATTGTTCTATAATCATCTCCTAGTTCTATAGGGAGAGGTTCCTGCTGGTGCTGAAAGGGACAGATTATTGTTCTATAATCATCTCCTAGTTTTATAGGGAGAGATTCCTGCTGGTGCTGTAAGGGCAGGTTATTGTTCTAAAATCTTCTCCTAGATCTATAGGGAGAGGTTCCTGCTGCTCCTGTGAGAGACAGATTATTGTTCTAAAAGCATCTCCTAGTGATATAGGGAGAGGTTCCTGCTGCTCCTGTAAGGGACAGATTATTGTTCTATAATCATCTCCTAGTTCTATAGGGAGAAGTTCCTGCTGCTCCTGTAAGGGACAGATTATTGTTCTACAATAGTCTCCTAGTGCTATAGGGAGAGGTTCCTGCTGGTGCTGTAAGGGACAGATGATTATTCTAAAATCTCCTAGTTCTATAGGGAGAGGTTCCTGCTGCTCCTGTAAGGGACAGATTATTGTTCTAAAATCATCTCCTAGTGATATAGGGAGAGGTTCCTGCTGCTCCTGTAAGGGACAGATTATTGTTCTATAATCATCTCCTAGTTCTATGGGGAGAAGTTCCTGCTGCTCCTGTAAGGGACAGATTATTGTTCTACAATCGTCTCCTAGTGCTATAGGGAGAGGTTCCTGCTGGTGCTGTAAGGGACAGATTATTGTTCTAAAATCTCCTAGTTCTATAGGGAGAGGTTCCTGCTGCTCCTGTGAGGGACAGATTATTGTTCTAAAATCATCTCCTAGTTCTATAGGGAGAGGTTCCTGCTGGTGCTGTAAGGGACAGATTATTGTTCTAAAATCATCTCCTAGTGCTATAGGGAGAGGTTCCCGCTGCTCCTGTAAGGGACAGATTATTATTTCTATAATCATCTCCTAGTTCTATAGGGAGAGGTTCCTGCTGGTGCTGTAAGGGACAGATTATTGTTCTAAAATCATGTCCTAGTGCTATAGGGAGAGGTTCCTGCTGGTGCTGTAAGGGACAGATTATTGTTCTAAGATCGTCTCCTAGTGCTATAGGGAGAGGTTCCTGCTGTTGGTGTGAGCGGTGCATTTCTTGCACAAAAATACTGCTGTTTTCCAAAAAAAAAAAAAGAATTTATTATTCATTTTTTTTTGTATTAATAAATAGTGCTACATAGTACATTTGTGGGCAAAATGAGGGGAGCGTCAAATAAGGGACGTGGTCGTGGTGCTGCTGGTGTTGGTGGTGTTGGTGAAGCTCCTGTTGCAAGGAGAGAATGTGGTCGATCTGTGCCAGCTACACGCACAAGTGAAACACCTTGCTCAGGTGCGAGTAGCCGACAGAACCTTCAACATTATATGGTAGGCCCGAATGCCGCTCAATGAATGGTGAGGCCAGAACAAGTACAGGCGATAGATTGGGTGGCTGACAATGCCTCCAGTTCATTCACATTGTCTCCCTCCTGGTCCCTTGATGAAAGCTCAGAGTTGGCACCTGAACCCCATGGCCATCTGTCTTTCACCTCAGCCCCTTGTAAATTAGCCAAGCAATCTGAGCCCCAAGTCATGCAACAGTCTTTTATGCTTTTTGTACACTCTCCAGGTGTGCTTTCCGTGGGCCATCCACATAGCCCTGCCCCAGAAGTGGAAGACATTGAGTGCACCGATGCCCAACCACTTCTGTTGCAGGATGAGGACCTGGAAACACCAGCGCAGCACGTCTCTGATGATGACGAAACACAGATGCCAACTGCTGCAGCTTTCCTCAGTGTGCAGACTGACAAGGAGGGCAGTGGTGAAGGGTGGGTGGAAGATGATGTAGAGGAGGATGATGAGGTCCTAGACCCCACATGGAATGAGGGTCATGCAAGTGACGTGTGCAGTTTGGAGGAAGAGGTGGTGGTCGCAGAGGCACCAGCACAGCAAAAGAGGAAGCAGATTGCAAAAGTGGAGCGAGCGTCCCCTAGACAGTATGGCTGCTACTAGCCACCGCACCCAGGGACCTAGCACACCAAAGGCAGCTCAAAGGCGTTCCTCCGCGTGGCAGTTCTTCAGACAATGTGCTGACGACAAGACACGAGTGGTTTGCACGCTGTGCAATGATAGCCTGAAGCGAGGCATAAATGTTCTAATCCTGAGCACAACCTGCATGACCAGGCATCTAAATTCAAGGCACAAGCTGCATTGTAAAAATTACCTCAAAATCCAAGAAAGGTCTCGGCCGCCTCCTGCTTCCTCTTCTGCTGCTGCCTCGGGCCTCTTTCTCCACCTCTACAGTGACAGTGTCACCTGCCACCCAGCAAACAGAGCATGTGACAGCAACGCCACCATGTCCGCCACCGTCCCCAAGCATTTCCACACGGTCCCATGAAAGCTTACAGCTCTCCATCTCCCAAACACTGGAGAGAAAGAGGAAGTACCCCCCTACCCACCCGCGATCCCTGGCCCTGAATTCCAGCATTTCAAAATTCCTGGCCTTTGAAATGCTGTCTTTCCGTCTGGTGGACACGGACAGTTTTAAAAACCTGATGGCGGTGGCTGTCCCACAGTATGTGGTTCCCAGCCGTCACTACTTTTCCAGGCGAGCCATCCCTTCCCTGCACAAACAAGTCGGGGACAAGATCAAGTGTGCAATGCGCAACGCCATCTGTGGCAAGGTCCACATAACCACTGATACATGGACCAGTAAGCATGGGCAGGGATGCTATATCTCGCTAACTGCACACTGGGCAAATGTAGTGGTGGGTGGGCCTGAGGCGGCTAACCATTTGGCGCATGTCCTTCCGCCACCGAGGATTGCAGGGCATTTCTCTTTGCCTCCTGTTGCCTCCTCCTCCTACTGCGCTTCCTCCTCCTCTACCACCTGCTCATCCGCTCAGCGTAACACCTTCACCACCAACTTCAGCACATCCAGGGGGAAACGACAGCAGGCTGTTTTAAAACTGATTTGTTTGGGGGATAAACCCCACACTGCGCAGGAGCTGTAGACGGGCAGTGAACAACAGACCGATGAGTGGTTGTTGCCACTGAGCCTCATGCCCGGCCTGGTGGTGTGCGACAATGGGCGAAATCTCGTAGCGGGTTTGACGCACATCCCTTGCCTGGCCCATGTGCTGAATTTGGTAGTGCAGAAATTTCTAAAAAACTACCCAGATATGTCAGAGCTGCTGCAGAAAGTGCGGGCCGTCTGTGTGCGCGCTTTCAAGGTTCTCACACCGCTGCTGCTCGCCTGTCTGCGCTGCAGCGGACCTTCGGCCTTCCCGCTCACCGCCTCCTATGCGACGTGCCCACAAGGTGGAACTCCACCTTGCACATGCTGGAGAGACTGTGCGAGCAGCAGCAGGCAATAGTGGAGTTTCAGCTGCAGCACGCACGGGTCAGTCGCTCTGTGGAACAGCACCACTTCACCACCAACGAGTGGGCCTCCATGCGAGACCTGTGTACCGTATTGCGGTGTTTCGCGTACTCCACCAAATGGCCAGTGCTGATGACGCTGTTCTCACGTTACTATCCCACTTCTAGGTCTCCTTGAAAAAACACTTCGGGCGATGATGGAAGAGGATGTGGCACAGGAGGATGAGGAGGGGGAAGAGGGGTCATTTCCACGGTTATCAGGCCAGTCATTCACAAGTGGCTCAGAGGGTGGGTTCCTGCACCAGCATAGGCCAGGTAAAAAATATTCAAGCCAGGGCACAGTTCTGGAGGATGTGGAGGACGAGGAAGAGGATGTGGAGGAGGAGGAACCGCAGCAGGGTGGCACCCAACGCAGCTCGTGGGCATCACTGGAACATGGATGGGGGGATACGGAGGACACAGATGGTACAACACCTCCCACAGAGGACAGCTTGTCTTTGCCTCTGGGCAGCCTGGCACACATGAGCGACTACATGCTGCAGTGCCTGCGCAACGACAGCCGAGTTGCCCACATTGTAACTTGTGCCGATTTACTGGGTGGCCACCCTGCTGGATCCCCGTTACAAGGACAATGTGCCGTCCTTAATTCCCTCACTGGAGCGTGAGAGGAAGATGTGCGACTACAAGCGCACACTGGTAGACGTGCTTCTGAGGGCATTCCCAAATGACACCGGGGGCTCAGTGGAAGCACAAGGTGAAGGCAGAGGAGGAGGAGGAAGAGGCCGCCAACGCAGCTGTGGCACCGCCAGCACCTCAGAAGGCAGGTTAGCATGGCCGAAATGTGGCAAAGCTTTGTCAGCAGCCCGCCCCAACAAACAGCACCACCAGCTGATAGGCAAGGTCTTAGCAGGAGGCAGCATTTCAGCAACATGGTGGAACAGTATGTGTGCACACGTCCTGACTGATGGGTCTGCCCCATTCAACTTCTGGGTCTCCAAATTGGGACATGGCCTGAGCTTGCCCTTTATGCCTTGGAGGTGCTGGCCTGCCCTGCAGCCAGTGTATTGTCTGAACGTGTGTTTAGCACGGCAGGGGGGCGTTATCACAGACAAGCGCAGCCGCCTGTCCACAGCCATCGTGGACAAGCAAACGTTTATTATAATGAACCAGGCATGGATGCCACAAGACTTGTCTGTAACTTGTGCAGAATAGACATTTAGAACGGCCTCACACAGCCATTGGTATACTTGTTTTTTTTTAATATGCCTCAATATTTTGGGGGCTACCCCAATTAGAAAAAAAACCAAACAAACAAAAAGTTAAATTGTTCAAGAGAGGTTAATCAACTTCCTGTGTACATGAAGCCTTCCTCTTCCCTCCCCTCCTCTCTTGTATTCCTCTCCTGTACTCCTCTCATTCACCCTCCTCTCCCTTCCTCTTCCCTCTCCCATGCTCCCCTATCCCTCTCTAATGCTCCCCTATCCCTCTCCCCTATCCCTCTCCCCTCAATCTCTCCCTATCCCCTCGTACCCTCTCCCT
>BLSH010314447.1:1420115-1430524 GCA_018402905.1 Glandirana rugosa | reverse complement strand
CAGTGATTGGCACCATAGATTGTAGACTCTATAACTTTCACAAAGACCAAATAATATACACTAATTTGGGTTATTTTTACCAAAGACATATAGCAGTATAAATTTTGGCCAAAATTTACGAAGAAAAATTACTAATTTGCAAAATGTTATAACAGAAATAAAGAAAAATGCATTTTTTTACAAAATTTTCGGTATTTTTCCATTTATTGCTCAAAAAATAAACACCCCAGTGGTGATTAAATACCACCAAAAGAAAGCTCTATTTGTGTGAAAAAAAGGACGAAAATTTCATTTGGGTACAGTGTAGTATGACTGAGTAATTGTCATTCAAAATGTGAGAGCACTGAAAGCTGAAAATTGGTCTGGTTAGGAAGGGGGTTTAAGTGCCCAGTTGTCAAGTGGTTAAGCTGTAAAAATGGCTCATAAACACGGCTGTAAAAACGCCCGTGTGTATGAGGCCTTAGTGTCACTACCATGGACAAGAATGGGTATTTAAACCTTGCAGTACATGGGAGACCTCATCAAGGGTAGTGTAAAGATCGTGCCCATGGCAACTTGCTAACTTGGGCGACAATCTTGTTTAGTGGAGAAGGAATGAGAAGAGAGAGCTTGCCTTGGAAAGGTGGAGACAGTTATCACAGCCTGCAGTACCACCAGCTACCACTAAAGGGAGACTCACCCAAATCTAGCTGGCTGGACACACACACAGGCTGACCAAATCTTGCATACAATCTGGAGAACTCAAAGGGTTGTGTAGCAACTAGGTTATTTGTATATACTACTGGTTTCCCCAAACTATCTAGTGTGCTGGAATCCTTGTGCACTTTTACCTTTCCCAATCCCCACACGAGCTAGACACTCAACTAAGGGCTCATTCACACTTGACTTGGTCTCTAAAAAGCAATCCGCGTTCAGATCACTCTTCAGAGATCATTTGATAGGCAGTGAGTAAGAATTGTATTGCCTCCTCACTGCCTGTTTTGATCCCTACACTAGCGTGGTACAGCTGCGTGCATTTAACGGGGTTGCGAGGTGGTTGCAGATTAACCCCTATTCATTTGAATGGGTCGGGCTCAGTGGGCGTAGCTCCAGAGGGTATCATTTCTGTTGTGGCCGCAGAGGAAAAAAATGGGGCACGGTATATGTAAACCCCTAGCCACTGCCTCTGCAGTTAAAGCGGAGTTACACCCAAAAGTGGAATTTCCGCTTTAAGGGTAGGTGACCCCCCGATATGCCACAATTGGCATGTCTTTTTTTGGGGAGGTGACCAAGGACCCTGTTTTCACAGAGTCCCAGGTCCACTTTCTCCCCTGGAGCCGCGGTTCCAGGAAGGAAGTCCACCCCCCCCTCTCGGCGATCTTCTGGAACATGTCACAGGTCCCAGAAGATACGCCGGCCAGTCACAAGGCGCAGCGCAACTCGCGCCCGGCTTTGCCGGTGCCGCAGAGAGGAGCGAGCCCTCGGGCGACCACATCGCTGGAGCGAGGGACAGGTGAATGTCCAATTATTAAAAGTCAGCAGCTACACTTTTTGTAGCTGCTGACTTTTATATGGGTGAAACTCCGCTTTAAATGGGATACCAGTTGAGAGGTGGTAAAAGTGCAGCTCAGCCATGGTGTTTCACCACTCCTCAATGACATGTGAACAAGCCCTAAGAGTAGATCAGCGACTTACAGTTTGTTGGTTAAATAGTCTGCTAGGCAACCATACACAGCGAGCATACAGGCACTAGTAATACAGCGCAACAATCTCTCTAAAAGCTATGAATTCTTAGCTTAGTACAAAGAAGGTCACTTACTGTATATCTGAAGCTACCATTTAAATCATTTGTAATATTCAAAGCAAACTAACCCATTCATCCATGTCTATTTAGTCGAGAAATCACTTTGAAAAACATCCCCCTAGCATTTTTAGCCATGGACATCTTGAGTAAGAGCAGATGATTCCTGTATCTTTTAGGGCTCATGCACACTGTAGCTGATAAACGACCGTTTTTGGTCGTTTTGGCGGGTTTTTTTTAACAGCCCAAAAACACCCCTTTATGTTATCCTATGTGTCTATGCACACATGGACGTTAATTGTCATTTAACAGCAGTTGTGTTTTTGGGCTGTTATCTGAACGCCCTGAATTGGTGTTCAAAAGTCATTCTTCTGACCACAAAAAGCGCTGGACGCCGATAAACACCGCTAAACACTCATAAACGCCGGTAAACTGCCGTTTATCGGCGTATAGCATTTATTGTAGTCAATGGAAGCTAATGAAGTAAAAAAAAAAAAAAACGCTCAAGAACGCCAGCGCTGATAAACCCTGATAGACGCTGCTTACAAAACGCTGCAAAAATAAGTTTTCTAAGCAGCCTCTCCTGCCCGACGACCAGAGAGCATCCAGTGTGCATGGAGCCATACTAACTGGAATTCATCTGTCTTTAGTTCAGGCATGCAGGCAGGAGGATGTGCTTTGCTGAGAAAGCCCCTTCTCCGCTCCAGAAGATTCCTTGGATGTGAGACAACATTTTGTCCTAGGCCAGAAACTAGTAAGAAACTCAAGAAATGTAAAAAAAAATGCTTACACTAGGTATATATAGCTTCTATTTACTAATGCTAGCAACATAAGGAATAAAAGTAGTTAATGTTCATTGAGATGGCTAATTAGAACTAAACTAATTTAACTAACACAGTTAAAGTGATTGTAAACTTCAGACATGAAATATGAACAAAGCGTATACCTCTATATTGTGCACTTGTCTCAATTAAGAGCACTGTGTCATGTCTGTCTGCTGCCTCCTTCCTCTGCTATCAGTATGAATAACTTCTGACAAGTTTTTATGACACCAAGAGAAAAAATGTGACATGGGAGGGAGCTACAGCACACAGCCTGTGATTGACAGCCTCATCTGTTCCTGTGTGTGGCGTTGAGGGGGTGTGTCTCTTCCTTCCAATCAGCTGTCAGAGCTCTCCTAACTGAGCTCTGCAGAGTGTAATTTCTGCTTTCTGATTTATTTTTCTGACAGCTCACACAAGCTTTATACGTTCTGGACTTTGAACGGAAATAGAGAAGAGAGGACTGCAGATAAACACGTACCACTTATGTAGGAAGATTTGTTTCATCTGGAGCCAGTCTCTTCACTGGTAATATGTAATAGACAACTTTAGAGACTGCTCCTTGCTCAGCAGTTATCCACTACACACTTTTAAAGGAACAGCTACACGTGCACCACCTTACAGAAGGGCCCCAGCAAATGCAAGCCAACAATGACATTTAGGCCCCAGCTACTTTACAGTCCCCTCCAGCGGTACCCCTTCCTCAGGAACGCATACGCCCATCAACTATTGTGGCTTTATGCGATGTGTGCACATGAGGACCTTTACTCTTTTGGGCTAGCTAAAGCTGATATTTTTTAAATTGTTTGCATTGGTTAACCACTTCAATACCAGGCACTTACCACCCTTCCCGCCCAGACCAATTTTCAGCTTTCATCGCTGTTGCATTTTGAATGACAATTGCGCAGTCATGCACTGTACCCAAACAAAATTTTTATAATTTTGTTCCCACAAATAGATCGATCTTCTGGTTGTATTTGATCACCTCTGCGGTTTTTGTTTTTTGCTCTACAAATAAAAAAGTCTGAAATTTTTGATAAAAAAAAAAAAGTTTTTCTTTGTTTCTGTCACAAGATTTTGTATAAAAGTACATTTTCTCCTTCACTGACGCGCACTGATGTGGCTACACTGATGGGCACTGATGAGGCTACACTGACTGGCACTAATGAGGTAGCACTGATGATGAGGCACATATATGCAGCACTGATGGGCACTGATAGGTGGCACTGACATGCGGCACTGGGTGGCACTGGTAGGCACTGATATGTAGCACTGATACATGGCACTGTATATAGCCCTGTTAGGGATGGCACTGACAGGCATCACATATGGGCACAGCGCCATCCCTACAGTGCACTGTTTGTCCTTACCTGGTGGTCTAGTGTGGGCTCCCTGGTGGTCCCTGGGTGGCTTCCAGATTGTCTCCCTGGTGGTCCAGTGTGGCGATCCTGAGGGGGGCTGCACTGATAAATGTTCAGCACAGACCCCCCTGTCAGGAGAGCAGCCGATCGGCTCTCCACTACTCAAGGCTGCAGACCTGAGGAAAAGCCGATAAATGGCTCTTCCTGTTTACACTGTGATCTGCCATAATTGGTCATAGCTGATCACATGGTAAAATGCTTCCGGTGGAAGCTTTTTACCTCGATCGGTAATGCAGTGGGTCAGACTGACCTACGGCACCACCGATTGTCGCAATGCGTGCCCCCGCAGGCACGCAATTGTGGGTTATCCTGAGGACATCAATAGACGCCCAGTCAGGATAACAGAGCCACCGCCCAGCCGTCATTTGTCAATAGGCCAGGTGGGAAGTGGTTAAAGTTGGTTCAGCATTACTGCATTATAGTAATTGCCATAATATAGGCCAGAGTTAACATTATTTAATTTAGCATCTTTAACCACTTCAGCCCCGGAAGGATTTCCAGCTTTAGGACCGGAGCCCTTTTTGCGATTCGGCGCTGCGTCGCTTTAACTGACAATTGCGCGGTCGTGCGACGTTGTACCCAAACGAAATTTGCGTCCTTTTTTTCCCACAAATAGAGCTTTCTTTTGGTGGTATTTGATCACCGCTGCGTCATTTCTGATCGCCGCTATAAACAAAAGAAGAGCAACAATTTTGCAGAAAAACCCAAATTTCTTACTTTTTCCTAAAATACAAATCCAAAAAAAAAATATAAAAAAACATTTTTTTTCACCGTTTTTGGCCGATTTATATTCTTCCTCATATTTGCGATAAAAAAAAATCACAATCGGCGTTTATTGATTGGTTTGCGCAAAAGTGGTCGCGTTTACGGTGATGAGAATTCATTTTTGGGATTTTTAATTTTTTTACATTTTTTACTAATAATGGCGGCGATCTGCGATGTTTTGCGGTACTGCGATATTTCAGCGGACATGTCGGACCATTTTGACACTTTTTTGGGACCATTGGCATTTATACAGCGATCAGGGGTTAACCTGCAGGGGGCGCTCTAAGGGTTAACTGTGTTCCCTGGGCGTGTTCTTACTGTATGGGGGACTTCCTAACTGGGGAAGGGAAGTGGTCACAGCCTTCAGGTAAAGGAAGGCTGTGATCACAGCCCTTCCCCCTCACACAGAGCGGAGTTTACATACACGGACCTCCGCTCACTCGCTCCGGGGGGGGGGGCCATCGCGGGTAGCCGGCGGCAATCGAATCCGCCGCTCCCTGGCCCCCCCTGGACACAGTGAGCGCGCGGGCGCGCCTCCGGCGGCGCGCACGCGCGCTCACTAAACTCGTTCCCGCAGCCGCCGTCGTATGACGGCGATTTGCGGGAACGAGCCACTTTGCCGCCGTCAGATGCCGATCGGCGGTCGGCAAGTGGTTAAAGGTGTTCAGTTGCCTGCTTACTGGCAGTGTTTGACTTGATTT
The DNA here is from genome assembly GCA_018402905.1 of Glandirana rugosa. Taxonomy (NCBI): domain Eukaryota; kingdom Metazoa; phylum Chordata; class Amphibia; order Anura; family Ranidae; genus Glandirana; species Glandirana rugosa. The sequence continues at coordinate 1,425,036 of BLSH010314447.1, read as the reverse complement.
ATTGCAAAATACAGGCGGTCCCTGGGTTATAAACAAATTCAAGTTAAGAACAAACCTACAGACCTTCTCTTGTTTGTAAGTGGGAACAGGTACATTTTTAAGTGTAGCTCCAGCCAAAACAATAATTCATACATTTTTTGGATAGCATAGGGAAGGGGTAACAGCTCTGTAAGGTTTGTTTTGCTGTCTGTGCCTCTGTTTAGAAGATTTCACCTCACTTTCTCTGTCCCTATGAAAATAGAATTTTGAAAATTTTGAGTTGTTTTGGAGATGAGAATTGTTGATAAAGTTTCAGTGGAGACCCCTTTTTCCCATGATCACTCTTACAGGAGTGAATTTCCCTTCCGATGGGGAGATTTCCTCTCACTTCCTGTTGTCTCCCTCTGTTTGTAAGTCGGATGTTTGTAACTAGGGGACCGCCTGTACTTACCTTATCTAACACTTAGCAGTATGTGGCCTATTTCCTGATGTAAATGTTGATTGAGAGAGTTGAGTTCCAGTTTAACTAGTTAGTAATATCATTCTGTTCCTTTCACTGTATTTGTAATTTGTAAAAAGAATAATGGTAACATATTTATTGAACCAATGTACTGGAACATAGACCAGATTTTACCTTTAATTAAATTGCAGTAGAAATTGTTAAAATCTGATTGTTAGCTATGGGCAACACCCCCTATCTGTCTTTTTAAAATGAAGATCAATATGTATCCTATTTGTCATTATAAATACATTACAGTCCTTTCCTAGACAACTGTACAAAATACGGTTATTTCACAGTGGTGCTATATGTGTGTGTGTTGGTGGAAGGGGGCTGGATTACGTCAGTCTCATTACCAGACGGGCGAGTAAATACAATCCCCCCTCTTGCTCAATTCTCATGGAGGTTTTTTTTTTTTTTCCAGAATGTCACATCATGGCTGGCACGAGCAGCTCACTGGTTTCCCGGGTTACGTAAGCATTGCTGCATCACCATGGCGATGTAACCCTGACACGCTCAGTCTGTGCACACAGCTACGCAGTGCACTCTCCTTCGTAACATTATTATGTCATCAGCCTGCCATTTGCTGTCAGGGAAACAATAAAGCTGTTGCCCACCTTGAGGGCTTTCAAAAGAAAATTGAGCTTGAAGGGGGTAGCAGAACATCACGCGGTGATGTGTGGGGGCGGAGTGATCTGAAGTCTGTGTTCCCAGCCGATTAGACCCCCGAGCTCTGTTACTGATTGAATTCCTTAACATGTGACTGTAGACTTTTAACAGCACACTAAGCTAAAAAAAAAGTTATTTGCCTAAATGCAGTAGAGGGAAAAAAGGGAGTGTAGTAGGAGCAGCTGGAATCAGTTGTGCGTCACATTTTGGCAATGGTTTTCGGTAGTCTACTAGTGACATCAATAAACTATGCTGATTCATTGGATGGATAATTGGATTAACAGACTGACAGTTGTATGGATGACTGGTTGGATGGTCTTCGCCGATTAAGGTGTGTCTTGGGGCAAGACTTGTGTTGATACCTTCAGTACACGATAGGTATCCGGTCAAGGCAAGGTGGAGCTTGCCATGTATTATTGAAGACATGCATCCCGGCAACTGTTGGCTTCTATAGTAGTCCATTAAAGCTTTCTTATGCATCTACCTGTGTTGCCCTCCCCTTGTTGTTGGCAAATCCAACAAGCTTAGACAGTAGACTGTTCCCTCTAAAACCTTTCTAGTGAAGACAGCTTACATTTTTGATGCTCCTAAAAAGCAACCTCATTTCTGCTTAAAAAGTTGTCAGTACTGTCTGAGGCCCAGCTACTCCAACAAATTCTACCACCAGATGCTTTTCCGAGTCCAAGATTTAAAAGTGATCTAGAACTATCTTAAAACTTGGCAACTGCAAAAAAGCTCTGTTTCTACTGAACCCGGCAAGGCAACTGCCAAGATGTAGTGTCTCTCAAAAAATGAGAGATAATGACTTAGCTCTTTGAGAACCCATGGGTGTAAGCCATCTGGTACAGGTACTTGGCTGACACTTAATTTGTCAAATGGTTTCTGGACCATATTAGTGTAGCTGGGTGCTTGCTGGCTGTGTTAGTTCCCCACTCAACCCCCATCCCCACCCCCTACCCCCTTCTATTGATAGTTGCCCTCCTTATTGGCAAATTCGACAAGCGTAGATAAGAGAATGTTCCCTCTGAAAACTGAAGGATTCACGGTCAGATATGGAACCTTTTCTGTTGAAGACGGCTTACATTCTAGATGCTCCTAAAAAGGCCAGCAACCTCATTCCTGCTTAAAAACTTAGTCAGTACACTCTGAGGCCCAGTTACTCCAGTACATTCACAGTACAGTACACCACCAGGAGCTCTGCCAAGCCCAAGATTTAAGTGATACAGAACTACCTTAAAACTTGCCAGCTGAAAAAGATCCCAGCTTCTGCTGAACACACAAAGGCAACTTGCTCTGGCAAGATGTAGTGTCTCTCTAAAAAATGAGAGATAATGACTTCGCTCTTTGAGGGTCCATAGGTGTAAGCCATCTGGGCCTGGTACTTTGCTCATCCTTATTTTGTCTTATTGTTTCAGGATCATATCAGTGTAGCTGGGTGCCCACCGGCTGTGTGAGTTCCCTACTCCCGATCTGCTGTGGATAGTTGTAGAGCGGCTGGACAAACAGACACTCTGAGCTTCCCTGGTGTCTGAGCTCCTGCTCCCCCTTTCCTCCTGGCATACAGCTGCAATGAGCCAATCAGGAAAAAGGAGAACTTGGCTATGCAGATCCTGAGGATAGTGGGAAATGTCGTCTTAAATGGGCGCTGTACAATGCAAGTGAATGGATGCAGAATTACAGCACTGACCACGCCCTGCTGGTAGGAGGAGAGAGCAGGATTTGTTCTGGGCTTTGGGCTACAGATCTACACGGTGTCACACTGGGAAGGAGAAAGTGCAGACCTGTTGCTGTCCTGGTCTGTGCTGCCACAAAGAGAGAGATAGCGAGAACAGTGCAGGGAGCCAGGCTGAGAGACTGAGAGAGAGAGTCTGGGGACTAAGCCATAGAAAAACCTTTGGCTGAACTTGGACCAGAACTGGGGAGACCTGTTGCTTACCCCAGTGAAAGACCAGACCTGTTGCCTACCAGGAACAGTGAGCTAAATCATCTGTGCCTATCTCTACACTGACAAAATTAATGCAATAGACACTGCTCTTTGTTCAGCAGCCTAACAGCCACTCAGCACACCCTTTTAAAGGGACAGCTACATGTGCACCACCTTACAGAAAGGCCCCAAATGAAAGCCAACACTGACATTTAGGTGCCAGGTACTTTTCAGTCACCTCTAGGGGTACTCCTTCATCAAGAACACATGTGCCCACCCGCTATTGGGGCTGTATGCAAGATGTGCACACAAGGACCTTTACTTTTTGGGCTAGCTAACGCTGATACTTTTGATCCTGTTTGCATTGCTTAGCATTGATTTAGCATTGTTGCAGTATAGTAATTGCCATAATGTAGGTTGGTTTTCACCTTCTTTAATTCAGTATCTTTAAACGTGTTCAATTGCCTGCCTACTGGTTTATGCCTTGTGTTTGACTTGATTTTTTAGAAAAATCTTAGCTTATCTAGCATGCAGCAGTCTATGGCCCATTTCCTGAATACTGGTATGGTGTGGTTAATTTACTAATGCTTAAAGAATAAGATCACCTTTGGGAACATGTTCCCAATGCTGCAGCCGCTGTCCCCCTGTGACAGCAGTGCAAGGAGAAGTTCCCCTTAAGAACTGTTCATTTGGAAAACAAAGCGGCTATGCAGGGCTGCACCCACAAGATCGTGTCATTCATTCACACAGCTCTGTGTGAATGAACTACAAGCCCCGCCATTCTTTGCGGCTGCTGGCTCGTAACTCTCAATGAACTACCACGGCGCTGTGGAGCACTGTGGTAATGTATTGATTCTACCTGTCAGTGTATCTGCTTGCCCATACAGAATGTACTGGTACACAGAAAGATCTGCAGGAGACCTGCATGGCACCAGAGATCTGCTGATCGCTGGTGCAATGCTTTACAGGCTCCAGAAAAAATAAATAAACAAATAAATGCACATATCCAGTGGCTCTTGGGGGGGGGTGTAAGCGCTACATCAATTTTTGCCCCAGATGAAAAGAGATTGAACCTTCACCTACAGAAAGCCTTTTTATAGTAAGGGCTATAAATGTGAAATAAACTTGCATAGGAGCTAGTACCAACCTGCTCTGTAGATTGCATTAAAAAATGCTAGATGAATGTTCAAAATATAACCTGCTGTGAAAATGTATGAGAAATAACATTGTAGCCGTGTCCCCAACCCCTAGAGGCCTAGTGGTGACCTCCAGAGTCAGGGAGAGCTGACATCCTTCCTGGAAGTGTGGGATATTGGGCATGGTGGATGTAATGCAAATTGGAAACATGGGCGCCAGTCACTTTTTGAATGCAAGAAAAGAGATTTATTGTCTCTTAAACAGAACTGGTGGAGAGGGTTAGGGCCAGGACACCCGTAGGCAGATGCAATTTCAACTCCTAATATGTCGCCCAATCGACACCTTCTGGAGTCCCATAGGTCGTCACCAACCCTAGAACTTCAGATCAATCTCTGGTCCTCGAGTCACTCACTTCTAGATGTCATCCTCTTATAGATATCACCCAATGAGACTCAATGCACATGTCTAGAGATAACTGACAACTGTCAAGTCTACGTTATCCTCTGTCGTCAAGATGTTTATTTCAACGACGTAGGTCGAATTTCCGAGAGGTAGACATACCGACAAACGGATAATAAAAACAGAACCTCAGACGGTTAACGATAACGTAGACGGATGCCCACAGGACCGGGATTGGGAGAGGTGGTCAAGACAAATTCTCTGTTATTTAGAGAAAAGAACGTAAGTTTTTCACTGACCGCGGGTACAAAGGT
>BLSH010314447.1:1386804-1396923 GCA_018402905.1 Glandirana rugosa | reverse complement strand
TTATTATCATATATATTTTTTTTTTTTTTTTTTTCAATTATAAGTTTATTAACTTCCGGCAGGAGTAATACAAAACACATAGAAATAGAGCTTTGGGGGTACAGAAAAAATTCTGATGACAGTTAACAGAGTTCATGTGCTTCAAATATCAACATTAGCATGCTGTTGACGTGAACGTAATCTCTTTATTACCATTGTCATATCAGTGACTACCGCCATATCTCTAAGTACCTCCGACTCTCCCTTAAATGTATGACTGAATCAGTTTAAGGGCTCCTGCCCTAGGTTCATTTCAAATATCAAACAACAAAATCCAAGATGTAGTAGAGATAGGAGAGGAAACAAACAAACAGAAATAGAAAAAGAAAAAGAAAAGGAAAGGGAAGGGGAAGAAGGTCTCACGGGAGGGCGATGGGGGTCACCGTTAATCAGTGCATTTTTATAGCACTGATCGCTGTATAAATGCCAATGGCCCCAAAAAAGTGTCAAAATGTTCCGACATGTCCGCTGAAATATCGCAGTACCGCTAAAAATCGCAGATCGCCGCCATTACTAGTAAAAAAAAAAATAAATAAATAAAAACCCCAGAAATGAATTCTCGTCATCCGTAAACGCAACCACTTTTGCGCAAACCAATCAATAAACGGCGATTGCGATTTTTTTTTTATCACAAATATGAGGAAGAATATAAATCGGCCAAAACCGATGAAAAAAAATGTTTTTTTATATTTTTTTTTTTGGATTTGTATTTTAGCAAAAAGTAAGAAATTTGTTTTTTTTTGCTTGAAGTGATTGTAGCCGTATTAGTGCAATAGTTTTTTTGCAAAATTGTCACTCTTCTTTTGTTTATAGCGGCGATCAGAAATGACGCAGCGGTGATCAAATATCGCCAAAAGAAAGCTCTATTTGTTCGAAAAAAAGGACGCAAATTTTGTTTGGGTACAACGTCGCACAACCGCGCAATTGTCAGTTAAAGCGACGCAGTGCCGAATCGCAAAAAGGGCTCTGGTCCTAAAGGGGGAAATCCTTCCGGGGCTAAAGTGGTTAAACAAAACATAAAATACCCTCATATACCAGAACGGAGATATATTTAGGGCATTTTGTGTTCTGCTTTACTCTTTATAGTTTTTCTTTGATTTTAGCCTTGTTGAAAGTGGGGGGGGGATATGAACTCCTAGAAACACGTTGGCTTTTTAAAGTGGAGTAAAGCATTTAAGGACTGTACAAATTGGTGTAGCACTTCCACCTGTTAATGCTCCAGCCAGTGACTGGACAGTGAAAGGAGAAGCAGCACATCTATCTTTCCTAGCTTTTTGTGCAGCTTCTTGCTATCCTAATCTAAGCTCTGCTGTACTTTCAAGAGGGTGATACTAAGTCATATTCAGGAACTTACACTGCTCGCATTAAAATAGATTTAATAATGTATTAAATAACAAGCTGCATTAATGTATTTTTTTTAATCTGCAGGTGTTCATCTTTAATGTATATAGATGGAGTGATGACTACATAGACATAAAAAACTGCCACGTCCGAGTAACACAAAGTGAACTAGATATGAGAAATGATCCCATATATAAATGATCCCCCTGGACTTTTTAGGCAGATATAGTACATAGAGTACTATATCTGCCTAAAAAGTCCAGGGGGATCATTTATATATGGGATCATTTCTCATATCTAGTTCACTTTGTCTTCAACTTTAACTTTGTCTGCTGGAGTAATTTTTGAAAAAAATTTCGGTCACATGTTAAAATCAGCTTTTTTCGCTATAAAATTACTTAAAGTAATATTATAGGCAAAACTTTTTTCATTTTGGATAGAATAAGAGGGTTATAACCCCATCACACTTTTGTTTTTTTTGTGCCATTTGTGTCTCATTTGGGAGATTTACCTTCACTTCCTGTCCCATAGTCAAACAGAAAGTAAGAGGAAATCCCTCTAAAGTAAAGGAATCCCTTAGGACCTCACCAGAATTAGTGTCCCTATTGGAAGATTTTCCCTCTATTACTTTTCTGGGGATGACCCAAAATTTGGCATTTTCTTTCACTTTCAATGGTAACGGTAACAAGGACAAATAGAGGGGGTGAATCTCCCTAAAGAAGACTCAGACAGCAATGAAAACTGACAGGTGTTCTAATCCCTCTTCACTCTCTCCAAAACTAAAAAAGGTTTTGCCTTTAGTTATACTTTCAAACTCCTAAATAATTAAATATGTACTGAAAGCAGAGGCCCTGGAGAATAAAATGGCAGCAGTTGCAATTTGTATATGTTACATGATATTTGCACCTCCGTTTATCAAATCTATATTTCAGGAAAAAATACACGAAAATGAATTTTAGTGCACAAAACTCAATACAAGTAGTAGTAAATTATTAAAGAAGGGGTTGTGTCAAGTAAATAGATACCAAACATGTCAAGACTTAAAACTGTGCACTCCAGTGAAATGACCAAAAACTACAGTACCCAAAATTGTACTTGAGTGACGCTTTAAACCTTTCGCTGCCAGGTCTGTACGTCATACAGACCTGACAGTGGGGGCTACACACATTCCCAGTGGCTACAGCTACCAGGATTGTGTGTAAATCTGACAAGTAGAGACTCCTGCCTGTCAGGTGAAAGCGTTCAGCTGCGCTACCACCTGATTGCTTCCACACACCCCCAAGTAAAGGAGCTCCCCCAACTGTGTATCCTGGGTTCCGCTTACCCACCTGCAGGCCCAGGACCGACATAGTGGGCGCTGCCGGGTAGAGAGGATGGTGAAGAGCGGACACGTCTGCTTTCCTCCCCTCCTTGTTGCTGACTCAGAAAGTGACATTGAATGGATATTAATAGTGCAGCACTTATTCAGATAATATAGACCTAAAAAATATCAAGCTATGCTGAATATATGTGGTTTAAATAGGTAGACTCAGTGTAAGTTAGATATGCCAATAGGCCAAAATGTAGTTAATCACATCAAAGTAAACCAAACCACTATAATGGTGCAAAGCAATATGGAATAGTTAGATTAAAACAGTCATAAGAGGAAATACAAAGAAATAGGCTTGGTGAGAAGTCCCAAATGGTGATCTTGGCGTTATAAATGTGGTTTTTCACATAGGTGACCAAAGGCCGCAGATGGGTGATTTAGACGTCATCCTCCACCAGACAGATTGAACACTTACTGGAAACCGGTAACAACCAGCATGAACCTCAATCCAGAGCCCCCTTACGGTATTTGAATTGATCATGTAAATAGGACCGTGCAGACCACCAATACTTTCGCTGTTGTTCAGGCCCTCATGCCAACCCGGGATCACAGTGTAGGGGCCACTCATCCACCCATGCACAAGAACACAGGTCTCGCCATAGCATAAACCTTGGTATGGTTTATTAAAAAGTGGTATAAAAACTTACATTAAACTTGTAAATATGAGCTCATCATCCACATAGGTGTATAGCAGTGTTACAGGGGGACCACAAACCCCAATCTTATTCGATAGTGAGCGCAGTATTTTTTGCTATTTCAGAAAGTGACATGTTTGACATCACTTCTGGGTCCGCCTCTCTGTGTCCCTGGCCAACATACCTGGGAAAGACTGTAATGCAATGCGATTTACAGGTTGGAGGAGAGGAACTCTTGTTCCTCTTAGGCTAGATTCACACATGTCCAGTGCCAATTTCCCCTGTTTTCACTGTGAATTTCCGGAGCAGCTATTTAGCGGTTCATCTGTGAATTAGATGCGGTTCAGATGCAAATTTTTGGAGTTGGCGGCCATCGGCGTCTTTAACATTGGCTGGTTGCTATGGAGCGGGCTGGGAAGCCGGCAGCCACATCCTTAACAACGGATGACTCATCAGCTGTCAGCGGGGTTGAATGTAAAAGAAAACCCCATTGCCGGCAATACAAAAATTGTGAAAAAAAAAACGGCATGAGCACCCCCCCCCCCCCCGCCCTTAGGTCTGGATTTTGAGGGGAAACTCCACGACAAAATGTAAAAAAAATAATGGCGTGGGATCCCCCCTAAAATCCATACCAGATCCTTATCCGAGCATGCAGTCCTGCAGTTCAGGAAAGGGAGGGGATGGGCAAGTGCTCCCCCCTCCTGAACTATACCAGGCTACATGCCTTCAACATGGGGGGTTGCTTTGGGGCAGGGGGGGCTCTTCCCAAAAACACTTCACATACTAGGTACTCGTATGTGAGGCAGCCAACAAGCAGTTAAAATACTCTTCTGGAGAAACCAGAGCTCTGGTCATGTGTCCATGTGCCTAGGCTCCTTAGCTGAAGCATAGCATCAGAGTTGAGGCAATTCCACTGTTTAGCTGGCTACACCTGAACATTTGTCCTTTAACCGCTTGAGGACCGCTACATATACTGTGGCAGGGTGGCCGCTCTGTGCCAGATCACGTACCTAGTACGTGATCTGACACTTCTGGGTCTGGGGCGCACGCGCGTGCTGACGATACGTCGCTCCTACTGTGATTATACACAGCGGGAGCCCAGCGGCGTGTACCGCAAACTCGATGTCCGCCGGCGCCCACCAATGACACAGGCAGAACGGTAGTCTGCCTATGTAGACAAGACAGATTGACATTCTGTCAGTAGGGAAGGTATTCATCCTGTGTTCTAATTTTTGCATTCCCCTAGACAAAGCACCTCCCCCACAGTGAGTAAACACAACCTAGGCACACATTTAACCCTTTTGATCACCCCTGTTGTTAACCCCTTCCCAGCCAGTGCCATTAGTACAGTAACCAGTGCTAAAAAAAAAAATGCACGATCACTGTATTAGTGTCACTGGTCCCCAAAAAGTGTCAAGTGTCAGTTAGTGTCCGATTTGACCACCGCAATATCACAGTCCCGCTGTCCCACTAAGTCGCTGATTGCTGCCATTATTGGTAATGCAATTAAAATTAAAATATCCCATAATTTGTAGACACTATAACTTTTGCACAAACCAATCAATATACGCTTATTGGGATTTGTTTTACCAAAAATATGTAGCAGAATACATATTGGCCTAAATTGAAATTCCATTTTTTACGTTTTGTTATTGGAGTTGTTTTATAGCAGTAAGCAAAAAATATAGTTTTTTTTTTTTTTTCCAAAATTGTCGCTCTTTTTTTGTTTATGGCGCAAAAAATAAAAACTGCAGTGGTAATCAAATACCACCAAAAGAGAGCGCTATTTGTAGGGGGAAAAAAGGACATCAATTTTATTTAGGTACATTGTTGCAATTGCCGTATCGAAAAAAATGGCCTGCTCATGAAGGGGATAAAACCTTCTGCAGCTAAAGTGGTTACGTTCCTGAGACCACTAGTACCTTGGCATTTTGTCACGTGACCAGCTATCATGGAAGTATTTTGTGCAGGACATTTTTTTTTTTTTTTTTTTTTATAAAGGTGGTTATTATTTTAAGGGAAGGTCACAATGGTGGTAGGGGGATCCTACTATAGTTTTCCATATTGAGCTTTCAGTAGAATTATTTATATATGAGCAAAAAGTAGCCAATGGGAACATCTTAATAATTGTAATCTGTCTTTAGAGGAAAAAGTCTGCATGTTCTTTAGTTCTTAAAGGAAAACTCAATTTTTGTGGGGAAAAAAATATCAAATAAATAAAACAAAAAATTAATATAGCATATACAATTGCGTCATTGAATGTTATTAACATGACCTTTCCTTTTTAATCTGCAGCCGCTGTAATTTTCTTTAAAATGCAATATGGCCACCTGGAGACATTCTGTATACAGATGGTGCACAGAGCACCCCTCAAGTATGTAATTTCCTGCTTGTGTGATTGGCTCACTGATTTTCCCAGAAGTCTACACTAAAGCCTGGTACACACTACGAGAAAAACTGGCCGCTTCGGTTGGAGCCGTTGTACTAACAATCCATTGTTGGTGCAGCAAGCTCCCTTGTTGTGCTTTTGAGTTCTGACAGGGGTACGGCCCTCCCGTCAGATTACTCCAGCCATTGGTTGAGAGTGCTGATCGGGTGTCGGACCAGCTGCCTTACACTCAGGCTGAAAGTCAGCCGGTTTTTATGGAACCCACTGATGCCGCCTGACATTCAGCCCATGTGTCCTAGGCTTAAAGTGTTACTAAAACCACAGCAGTAAAATCAGTCTGTATATGCAGTATAGCATGCTTGTTATACTCACTGCAGAGCTTAAGGGGTTAATTCTCAGCATTGTTTTAAAAAAGGCTGTTTTATCCTGTATGCATAGATACTTCCCTACTGCGCTGTCAGTCTGAGCAAGTTCATATAATACACAGCAGGGTGGTAAGGCTGCACATGCTCAGTTTGGTGTCTTATGCTGGAAAGTACATTTCCTGTTTCAGTTGAACTGCTCAGGTCACATGATATTGACATCAGACATGTGGGCTGTATAGAGGCTGTAGTGGAAATCTCCTATTTGAACACACAGCTCTGGACAAACTGTGCAGGTTATCAGGAAACCGTGGTATACAGATCATCCCAAAAGGTATCTATGGCAGTATTTTAATGTAAAAAGATTTATAAGCTGTGGGGGGCTGATGGACTATTTTCATATTACTGGATTTAGTAACACTTTAAGATAACCTGCAACAAAAACGTCATTTTTGGTGAAGTACTCCCAAAGGGAAATCGCATCTAAAGTAATGCAGACCCTGCCACTTTCCTCATTAGAGCCCTGCAGGTGCAGCAGCTAGTTAATAATTATAAAATCGCTCCCATACAGATACACTCAGAACATGGACACAGACAAACCGCTATTTCTTCAGAATAACAAAAGGCAGGACTCTGCAACAAAGTTTGTTACAATCCTTGCAATATACATAGATCACCCAGAGGGAAATGTTTTTCCTCAACAAAAGTAGAGTTACTCTTTTTAAAGTGGAGCTCCACCCAAAAGGGGAAGCGCTGCTTGTTCGCACCTCCACTGCCACATTTAGCACTTTTTTGGGAGGAGGGGGAATCGGGTCTGGTTTTTACAGGTAACCACTCCCACTTCCTGTAAGATCGCCGATCAGCGATCTACAACATTTCTGGCCCCCCACTGCCTTCTGGGGGACACACAGAATATGGCGAGACCCAGGGGTGTCGCCAGGATGTGTCTATTGAGGCTACAGCCCCGGATGTATTCTCCATAGCTCCGAGTGTCAGGGTCCCAAAATCAGAGCCGCGGGCAGCTTAACTGAGCCGCAAACGGGCAGTTTGGCAGAGCAGCGGGCGGCTTAACTGAGCCGCAAACAGGCAGCTTGGCAGAGCCGCGGGCGGGCGGCTTGACAGAGCCACGGGCGGCTTAACAGAGCCACGAACGAGCGGCTTGACAGAGCCGTGGGTGGCCTGAGCATGAGAAATGAATGGGGCAGGCAAGCAGAGATGACATCATCTCTCTCTACCCGCCCTGCATCACTGCTTTTCTGCCCTCAAAGCCGAGCCTGGCCGCTGCAATGTCAGAGGTGTGGCGGGGAGCAGAGAGATGAAATCATCTCTCACTGCCCCCCACATCACCTCTCTCCTGTGATGTAAGGAGGGACACTCCGCTGGGGGCACCTGTGATGTAAGGAGGCACTCCGCTGGGGGTACCTGTGATGTAAGGAGGGACACTGCTGGGGGCACCTGTGATGTAAAGAGGAACTCCGCTGGGGGCACCTGTGATGTAAGGAGGGACACTCCGCTGGGGGCACCTGTGAAGTAAGGAGGCACTCCGCTGGGGGCACCTGTGAAGTAAGGAGGCACTCCGCTGGGGGCACCTGTGATTTAAGGAGGGACACTCCGTTGGGGGCACCGGTGATGTAAGGAGGAACTCTGCTGGGGGCACCTGTGATGTAAGGAGGGACACTGCTGGGGGCACCTGTGATGTAAGGAGGCACTCCGCTGGGGGCAGCTGTGATGTAAGGAGGGACACTCCGTTGAGGGCACCTGTGATGTAAGGAGGAACTCTGCTCGGGCACCTGTGATGTAAGGAGGAACTGTATTGGGGAGCACCTGATGGAAAGAGGGACTCCGCTGGGGACACCTGATGGAAGGAGGGCCTCCGATGGGGACACCTGATGGAAGGAGGGCCTCCGATGGGGACACCTGATGGAAGAAGAGCCTCCGCTGGGGACACCTGATGAAAGGAGGGATTCCACTGGGGAAACCTGATGGAAGGAGGGCCTCCGCTGGGGACACCTGATGGAAGGAGGGATTCCGCTGGGGACACCTGATGGAAGGAGGGACTCCGCTGGGGACACCTGATGGAAGAAGGGCCTCCGCTGGGGACACCTGATGGAAGGAGGGATTCCGCTGGGGACACCTGATGGAAGGAGGGCCTCCGATGGGGACACCTGATGGAAGGAGGGCCTCCGATGGGGACACCTGATGGAAGGAGGGCCTCCGATGGGGACACCTGATGGAAGAAGGGCCTCCGCTGGGGACACCTGATGAAAGGAGGGATTCCGCTGGGGACACCTGATGGAAGGAGGGATTCCGCTGGGGACACCTGATGGAAGGAGGGACTCCGCTGGGGACACCTGATGGAAGGAGGGACTCCACTGCGGACACCTGATTGCATCTGGTGGCAGGCGACAGTGGCAAGTGTCAGGGCTCCCACTGATTCTGCATTATGGTGAGTTGAATGATTTCATTTTCTATTACAATGTAATAATAGAAATAATGCACTTCAATCATCTTGACACCATAACAACCTTGGTGCCTGATGACTGAAGTGCCAGCACCAGGTGTTTGGAGTATCTTTTTCTGCTGATTGTTAAACTTTCTGGAATACACATATTACTATTGTAGTGTAGGATCTGGGCCTGCTGTCCCTCCATCCCTCTTTCTTTTCTTCCTTCTCTTCTCTCTCCTTCCCTCCATATCTCTTTCTTTCTTCTTTCCTCCATCCCTCGTTCATCTCAGACTCGAGCCACACCCCTTAAGCCATGCCCATTTAAGCCACGCCCACTGTTTAGTTTAGACAATGCCCCATTTAAACTGCGGCTGGAGCCCCTGGTCTTTTTCTTACAATGCCGGCTCCTGCACCCAAAGCTGATTGATGAATCGGCTCGGGTTGCAGACACTGGAATCCCTGGACAGGCAAGTGTCCTTATATTAAAAGTCAGCAGCTACAGTATTTGTAGCTTTTGACTTTTTTTTTTTTTTTTTCTTTACAGACTGGAGCTCCTCTTTAAAGACCGTCAAACTTCGTAATAAAAATGCTTTGTAGAAAAAATGTCCACCGTATTGCTTTAGTTTACTTTATGTAGGCATTGACGTTGTATTATTTTAAACAAAAACAAGCAGATTTCTGATAGCTGGTGATTTAAAAAATCCCAAATAAATAATTTTAGGAAGTTTTCATTTATTCCCATTTTTCCTGATTTGCGAGCACCCTACTTTAGAGCAGTGCTGTATTTTGTCCTCTAGGTGGCATTGTACAGCCAATTTATTATGGAAGTGATGTACCAAGTGATTCTTAATGGATGTTATCTTTTTGCTTGCTGTTAATAAAAATGTATAGTTTGCCCTGTATGATAAGGAAATCTTGTTTATATTCAAAAGCCGGTGTTTCATCAGATTAGGCGACCCATCATATCTTGTAACGGAAGTGACGTTTCATCGCCGCCATCTTGCTACACCCCACACTCGTCTTCAGTAAGGATACAGTGAGAAGGCAGCAAGCGGACATCCTTTTACACCCACCGGAGTTTAGCATTTCACACGTAATTGTTACAGTAAACTAAACTTATGTAGCGAAATAGAGTATTTTGAAATCTGTGACATTGTTTTAGGCTGGATTCACCCCATTGCGGTGCGAATTCCAGCCTCTCTGCTGCCGGGAAGGGACGGAGCCGCCGTTCGGCGGCTCCTGTCCGTTAACACAGCGCAGCAGCTGCGGGGGGAGAGATGGGGGAGGAGCCGCGAGCAGGGGAAAATATCCCCGTTCAGTGCGGAGTGCATCTTCGTGTTAGATGCGCTCCCACTGGACTCAACGGGCTGGGAATTCGCACCGAATTGCACAAAAAACGTGTGCGTTTTTTGTGCAATGCGGAGTGCAAATGCACCGCACATATGCGTCCTGTGAACTTTTGTGTAACAAAAGTTACACAGGTCAAGTGTATACACGCCACGTAAACGTGAGGCGTAACGTGTTTTTTGCGTGTGCAA
>BLSH010314447.1:1362354-1372397 GCA_018402905.1 Glandirana rugosa | reverse complement strand
CAGGTATCCAGGTCCACAGACTTTGCATTTGAGGACATGGGGATTCTCAAAGAACCCATGGATAAAAAGATAGACCAGCAGCTCAAGAGGGCCTGGCAGTCTACCATGAGCAGTCTGAAGCCGGCTATGGCTACTACATGTATATCCAGAAATCTGGAATATTGGTTAGATCAGCTGAAGACACACATTTCAGCGGATTCCCCCAAACAGGAAATCCTCAATTCCTCTTCAACGCTTTCCACAGCTGTAGCATATATTTCAGATGCATCAACGGAGTCAATTAGAATGACAGCCAGGTCTGCGGCTTTGGCTAATTCGGCCAGAAGGGCTTTATGGTTAAAGACCTGGCAGGGGGATGCAGCCTCTAAAAGCAAGCTTTGCAGCCTACCTTTTACTGGAGATCTTTCGTTCGGCCCTGATCTAGACTCTGTTTTAGATAGGACCGCAGAGAATAAGAAATAGTTTCCAATTAAAAAGAAAAAAACAGTAAAAATTTTTTTTTGTCCTCAAAGTACTCAAGAGCAAGGCAAAGCTCAAGAGACAAAGAGGAACTGGTCAGCACAAAGAGGGAAAGGAAGAACGAACGTCTTGTTCAATCCTCCTGCGACCTCCAGCAAGACGCAGTGACTTGTCACTCCAGGTGGGGCGAAGACTGCAGAACTTTCTCCCGTACTGGGCAAGCGTGTCCAAAAATCAGTATGTTCTGGACATGTTAGTCAAAGGGTACAAAATAGAATTTGCGGAAAAGCCACCAGAAAGATACTCTGCAACAAACCTTCCAGTAGACGCCACAAGAGCACTGGCAATGAAAAACCTTTTGAAGGATCTGATGCATTAAAAAGTTGCTATTCCGGTGCCCCCAGGGGAACAACATCAGGGATTTTACTCCCACATTTTACTGATGAAAAAGCCATCAGGCTGTTTCCGTCGTCTTCTCAATTAAAAGCCGTTAAACAGGTCAGTTCAGTTCCATAGGTTCCGTATGGACTCGATCTTCACAGTAAAGGGTCTGTTAACAAAAGAATATTTTATGGCATCAATCGACCTTCAAGATGCATATCTGCATGTGCCAGTAGCGCCACAGTCGCAGAAGTTCCTGAGGTTAGCAGTAAATTGGGGAAAAGAAACCCTTCATCTGCAATTCAGGGCTCTGCCTTTCGGCCTCTCAGCAGTGCCACAAATTTTTACGAAGATTATGGCGGAAGCCATGGCACCTCTACGTCTACGGGGGATAGCAGTAATCCCGTACCTGGACAATTAGCTTGTGTTTGCCTCTACCAGGGAAACATTTCTGGAAGATCTTGCGGAGCTTGCAGTCATTTAGAGGCATTGGGGTGGATTATCAATGTACAAAAGTCAAATTTTAATCCAGCTCAACAGGTCACATTCTTGGGCTACCAGATATACTCAGTAGAGCAGAGAATCGTTCTACCAGTAGAAAAAAGGGTCAAGGTCCAAAGCGTGGCAGCAATGCTCCAGACCAACCAGGTATTTTACAATCAGAAAGGTGATGCCAGCCCTGGGAACCCTAACGGCAACAATTCCGGCCATCCAGTGGGCTCGTTTTCATTTCAGAACTCTGCAAGATTTCCTTCTAAGGGTTTGGAATCACAATCCAGACACCCTAGATGTAAAAATAAAAGTCCCTTCCAGGGACAAAAGGTCCCTTTGGTGGTGGAGGAACAAGGAAAATCTTGCCAAGGGTTTGCTGTGGACATGGCCAAATGGCGAAACAGTGACAACGGACGCCAGCAGCTGGGGCTGGGGGGCTCACTGGAGACAGAACCTAGCACGAGGGGCATGGTCCAAGGCAGAGGCAGGAAAGTCCTGAAACTAGAGTGAATTAAAGGCAGTCGCTTTAGCGTTCGCTGCCTTCTCCCCAGGCCTCCAGGGGTCCCACGTAAGGATACTGTCAGACAACACCGCAACCGTGGCCTACTTGTACAGACAGGGGGAACGAGAAGCAGAGCTCTTCAGATCTTGTCAACAGAGATCTTGAAGGATGCTGAACACCATCTGTTCTCCCTATCAGCAGTCCATCTATAGGGTACTCTAAACGAGGTGGCATATTTTCTGAGCAGGCAAAAAATTCAAGAAGCAGAATGGCACCTGGATCCAGAAGTGTTTTCTGCAATCGCCAAACGATGGGGAGTTCTGCAAGTGGACTTGTTCGTGACAAGGGAAAACGCACAACTCCCGCAGTTCTTCTCTCTCCACAGAGACAGCGATTCACTAGGCATAGATGCCCTCGCGCATCCTTGGGACTTTCAACTAGCCTATGCGTTTCCTCCTTTTCAGCTGATACCTCTAGTAATAAGAAAAATACTGTTATTCTAGTTGCTCCATTCTGGCCCAAAAGGGCTTGGTTTACCACCATCCTGCAATTAGCAATCAAACCATATTGGAGGCTTCAACCCAAACAGGACTTGCTTCGTCAAGGACCATTTTGCCATCCAGACATAGCCAGATTAAATCTTACCGTCTGGTATCTGAAGAGCAATTGTTGAGCGCAAAGGGTTTTTCAACACCTTTGATAAATACCCTACTCTCTAGTAGGAAGAAAGTCACTAGAAACATCTACACCAAGATCTGGAAAGTTTACAACGCTTGGTGTTGTTCAGAGGCTAGAACCCTTAGGGCCTAAAGGCTTAGTATCAGTACTGGAGTTTCTACAAGCAGGAGCAGACAAGGGTCTAGCAGTCAGCACCTTGAAGGTACAGGCAGCCGCACTAAGTGTTTTTTTGGAGAACCCAATAGCACCTGAACCCTTAGTCGCAAGATTCTTTAAGGCACTCACCAGAGCCAGGCCGTGCCTAATAAATTGTTTCCCAAGTGGGATTTGTCTGTAGTGCTGCAAGCCCTAACAAAGGAACAGTTTGAACCACTACAGGAAGCTTCCCTAAGGAACCTAACGTTCAAGACTGTATTCTTGATTGCAATTACTTCAGCAAGAAGAATCGGTGAGATACACGCTCTATCAGTTAAAGAGCATTTTTTGTCTATTTATCCCGATCGGATTATTTTGAAGACAGATTTTTTTGTTTTTGCCAAAAGTAGCAACGGTCCAGAACCGATCGCAAGAAATTATTTTGCCAACATTTTGTGCGAATCCTTCTAATGAGAAGGAGATCAAATTTCCCAGTTTAGATATGAGAAGAACTTTGTTACATTATTTAGAGGTCACAAAGGACTTTAGGAAATTGGACACTTTGCTGATCCAGTTTTCAGGTAACAAGAAAGGCCACCAGGCCTCTAAGGGGTCAATTGCAAGGTGGTTCAGATCAACAATTCTGGAGGCCTACTCCAAGATGGGACTGCCTCCCCCACTGGGGGTGCAAGCACACTCTACCAGAGCTCTAGCCACGACATGGGCTGAAAAACCTGGTGCCACCCCAGATCAAATCTGTAAGGCAGCCACCTGGTCTAGTTACCAGACCTTTGTCCGGCATTATAGGCTGGACCTTATGTCAGCAGCGGATCAGGCATTTGCAAGCTGTAGTCCCTCTCTAGGGGGTAAGTCTCGCTTATCCTCTCAAGGTGCTGTCCTGAAAGACGCTTGGGGAAAATTCAAGTTAGTCTTACCAGTAACTTGTTTTCCAAGAAGTCTTTCAGGACAGCAGCAACCCACCCTTGTTGTTTTTGTGCATATATTCAGGCTGTTATTAACGATGTTCTGATTATGTGTTCCAGCTTGGGCCGGAGGTACTCTACTACAACTGATGGGGATGTGGAGATGCCTCCTTTTAAAAGGTGGAAGTGAGTGTTTCCTGGATTTCGAGGGAGGAGCCATCTCTCAAGGTGCTGTCCTGAAAGACTTCTTGGAAAACACGTTAACGGTAAGACTAACTTGAATTTTTACAAAATTTTCGGTCTTTTTCCATTTATTGCTCAAAAAATAAACACCCCAATGGTGATTAAATACTACCAAAAGAAAGCTCTATTTGTGTGAAAAAAAGGACAAAAATTTCATATGGGTACAGTGTAGTATGACTGAGTAATTGTCATTCAAAACGTGAGAGCACTGAAAGCTGAAAATTGGTCTGGTTAGGAAGGGAGTTTAAGTGCCCTGTGGTCAAGTGGTTAACCTGTGGTTACCAAACCAATTAATTGATACTTGTTAATATTAAAACAATCATAAATGAATAGTGAAGACCATGAATAAAAATTAATGTGTAAAGAATAATCTGTGTGCACCACAGTACAATAAAAAAAAAAAAAACATATATATATATATATATATATATATATAAATCAACCTTAATGAGTGTCAATGTGATAAAACACAAATCTAAAAATTTGCAATCAGTAGCAAAAAATCTATGTAGTCAATTCAGTCCATTATATGTATATCCAATCTCCGATATGTGTGATAAATAGTGCAATTGCTCCAACCACTCAAAATAATGTAGTGCTCCACCAAGAGTGAAAAAATCAATTGCGCTCACCAGACCAACTCGGCCACAGAGTGACCATCAAGCATGGATATTCGTTATAAGGAGCCTTCCAATTGATACCACTAATCTATGTGACAGACTCCTTCTGTGGTTGCTCTTATCTGCTAATGTAGCACCGCGGCTCTCTATAAACGGCTCAGACAATAGAGCCACTAGGAGGCAGATGATAATGTAATACCGCTTTTATTTAAATTAAATCCTAAACTAAAACATATTGCACTCACATGTATTACAAAGTGTAAAGGCATTCAGCGATAAGTGCAGCTCGGGAACCGAAGTGTGAGCGTCTCGTCTGCTATCCCCAGCAAGCGTGCGTTCCACCCAGAGTTCCGGCTCTATTCTCAGGCTCTGTGTGTGTGCGTTCCAAGCCTCTCTTCAATGCATTTCACCCGTGCACGCGTCATCAGGTAGTGAAGCTGACACCATTTTCTCAGAGCCTCTTATACCTGCCGACTATCTCCCTTTGGTCTCCTAACTTCGGACAAATTATTTGTTTGATATTTAGGTTGGGTGTCGCTAGCGTAACTCAAACCCCATCATATATATTGTCTCAACCGTCACAAGCTGCATATATTCGTTCTAATGCGTGTAAACTATCCTTTGGGGATTGTGTCAGGAAAAGACACCAGCTGGTGGCGCTGTGGATCCCTGATCCATGGGCTGCAGGTCCAGTTTCCACCAGCGGGTTTCTCCCAACAGCCAGAAGCTCACTTAGTCATCACCTGATGCTTATTGCGAGAAACAAAAAGGAGGCGCCTCTAAGAGTAAACCGTAAGAAGTTTTATTAAAAAGACAGCCAATTGGCTACTCACATGACTAAAAAAGGGTATGGCACATGGAACCAGGAGAATACTCAACCGGTGAAGAATATGGCATCAGTTCCCCGAGACCTAGTAAGCAGCTAGTCATCCGTGCGGATGGGATCGTCAGTGGGGCCGTCCGTTGGTGGAAACGTCCGTTGGTGGAGTCGTTCGTGGATGGTAGGAACGATCGTCTTCGTGCCGGCAACCGGGGGATTCCAGAATGAGGCTTGGCTGCACTGGTCGCAGCGGGGTGATGCCGGCACGGAGACGATCATTCCTACCATCCACGAACGACTCCACGAACGGACGGTTCCACGAATGGACGGCACCACTGACGATCCCATCCGCACGGATGACTAGCTGCTTACTAGGTCTCGGGGAACTGATGCCATACTCTTCACCGGTTGAGTATTCTCCTGGTTCCATGTGCCATACCCTTTTTTAGTCATGTGAGTAGCCAATTGGCTGATGTCTTTTTAATAAAATTTCTTACGGTTTACACTTAGAGGCGCCTCCTTTTTGTTTCTTGTCTACAGGTGCGGTTTTGGCTTTCCCTCACATGAGGGCAGCCCTAGGTGTATATACTGGATTTCTTCTCTTTTTTTATCCACATTATTGGACTATTATGTACTTTGTTCTGGACTTTGAAGGTTAACAATAGGGATGGGGACTCTATGCACCTGTTGATGCGCCTGATACTTGTTTTTTTTTTTTGATGCTCATTGCAGGAAGGATATTTAAAGTCTGTCTGTCCTAATCTGATTGCCTTGTCTTTTGTCTCCATGTGCCCCTGACCTGTGATCCTGTACCCTGTATCCTGTATCCGTTGCTGGACCCCTGTCTTGCAGCCTGATCCCTTCCCTCCTACTCTCTCGGTCATCTGTTCCTTGTTCCTGCCCTGTCTTGCTTCCTCTGACTGATCTCCTGTGTATGACCCTGGCTTGGCTACGTTTACGGTTTGGCATTTCCCTATACGCTGTATATACTTTGTTTAGGCAGTTGTTCTTTGTGTGTCACTATTTTGTTAGTTGGCTAAGTTTGATGCCATATTTATTGTTGTAAAGATGCTCCATGAATAGATTCAAATCCACCACAGAGGCTTCCCAAATAAACATGACATCATCAATATATCTGCGGTAAAATTTTAATTGTGGCCAATCTCTTGCTACTATATTTTCCCATTTATTTAAAACCAGAAATAATTACCAAATACTGTATTTGCAACTGTTTATAGTCAGTGTGTTTATGTAGGGAGCATCCTAATAGCATCTAGGGCATCTTCCTTCCTAATATTTGTATATAAAGATTCCACATCTGCTGTCACTAGCCGAGTAGAATTTTCAATCGGTATAGTCTTTATCAGATTTTTCAGATCCTCACCATCTTTCAAAACTGACAGTGGCTGTAAAAAAATATTAAGATATTCTCCGATCTGTGAATACAATGAATTAAAGAGGTTGTAAAGCCTCTAAAAAAATAAAACCCTGCAAGAGAAAGGCATAATGAGCTAGTAGGCATCGCCTACTAGCTCATTATGAAATTCTTACCTTAGAACGAAGCCCTGTATCGGAGTCGGCACTCCGAGTACAGGGCTGACATCTTCCACTCGAAGTTACTTCTGGGTTCGCGGCACCGGCGCTGTGATTGGCTGGAGCCGCGACAACGACACTCCCGCGCGTGTGAGACAGGAGCCTTTGGTAACAGCACGGCCCCTTAGAAACGGCACCATGTGGCCTGTTTCTTCAGTGCGCATGCAGATACAGGGAATATCTCCTAAACTGTGCAAGTTTAGGAGATATTCCTGTAGTTTATAGTGGTTATCCAGAGTTGACAACCACTTTAGTCCCACTGATGATGGGTCTACCAGGGGGAATATCCTTATTCTTACCCATCTTTGGCAATTGATGGATAACTGTAATTTTTGGGGCTCTCAGATACAAATATCTGGCTTCTTTTTTTATCTAAAATATTCTTTTGTTTGCCTTTTGTAATACATTACAGATAGTTTCTTATATGTATCTCTATCATTAAGGATTCTTCTAATTTCTTTCTCATTTTCTGATTTTTTAAGGACCACCAGCCCTCCTCTCTTATCGGCTGGCCTAATTTACAATCCCTTCCTTTTCTCTATTTGTTTTATCGCGTCCCAAACTTTTTTGTTTTTTCTTTCTTCTTCTTTAATTTGTCCATATGGACTTGTGATTTAATTTTGGAGAGATATCGCCTGTGTATGCACATCCAATATGGGATATAGGGACATGGATAAGATTAACAATGTTTTTATGGTTAGCAATAGGTAAATCTAATTCTCGTTGTGTCTTTGCACATATATATGTATTTTTTATATGTTTTACTATGTATATGGGATATATATATATGTGTTTTGTGGTTTCTCCACACGTCAATCGGTGGTAACAGAACGTCTGCGATGCATGCCCCCGAGACACCTGTGAAAGTTGAAAGTGGGGCTGTATAAAGAATGCTATGCTGACATACCTGTGTAATGATTAAGCGCACCTGAAGTGTGAAAAACGTGTCTACCTCCTATGCATTCTGGTCTTGTGATGTCCCAATAAAGGATTTTGGATCATATTGTGGTGTGTGGCCATTCCTTTTTGTTTCTACTGTTTGTGGTGGTGAGTCGGGGTGAGCACCCACTGCATCCATTAGGCTTCCACATTCTCACCTGGAGCGCCAAGGCCTCTCTGTTCAAATTGAACGGTCAGATGCATCTTTGGCTAGAGACATACTGGCACGGCATATTGGGGCTATCCTCCCACAATAGAGGTAAAAAATCGAATTAGGTCCCAAAATAAAGTAGTCCTTGTGAGGTCTAGAATCAGAGTTTTTAATAGCCCACACAGCTGGTTAACCTATATGTCCAGATAAGAGTTAAGTTGGTTGATATCAATCACTTCACATCATAATAAACTGAGGTCTTTTGGGATCCTTAACTTGTCCACTACAATAGCCTTCTAATCCAAAGCTGTCACATTGTAAGGGCCCTCGTGTCTCATTTTTAATGTGCCAGAACAATATAATGTAAGCCACTATAAGTGGTATGGAAGATTCAGCCCCATAATGTCTGTGAATCCACAGAAAGCAATGCTTAGGCCTCATGCACACTTTTACAGGCGTTTAACTTTTTTTTTCATCCTGTAAACGTGCCTCTTGCGTTAGTCTGTGACCATGCATACATAGGCATTTACAGGCATATTGTAGGAGCAGCTTTTAGAGGCTGAAAAAAAATCCACCACTTGTACTTTCAAGAGAGGAGCATTTGGGCAGAAAAAAATGCTGAGTGCACCTAAATGCATTTGCACAATGCGGCTTTTGGCACATTTTTAAGCTGCTTTTTCCTCCCCTGAATGCACTTGCTCTGGGAAAAACTAAATCTGTGCATGAGGCTTAACCACTTGATGACCAAGGGCGTGTATATACGTCCTTGGGTTTCAGTGGTGATATCTGAATGGTGCCTGCAGCTGCAGGCACCATTCAGATACCGTTTTTTTTTTCAGGCGATTCTGAAGAAGATAAAAGTCGTCTTAGTGCCCCCCCTTCCCGCCGCTTTCCGGTCATCTCCGCCGCTTACCGGACCCGCCGGCAGCAGCGGAGATGATCCGATCCTCTCCCCCCCCCCCCCCCCAGTGTCTGCGAGCTGACTGAGCGGCCGAAGCCGCTCACTTGGCTCCATAACATGGCGGGGCGAAAATGACGCCAGAAGTCATCTCCACCCAAAGGTCTTAACCACTTCAGCCCCGGAAGGATTTCCAGCTTTAGGACCGGAGCCCTTTTTGCGATTCGGCACTGTGTCGCTTTAACTGAAAATTGCGCGGTCGTGCGACGTTGTACCCAAACGAAATTTGCGTCCGTTTTTTCCCACAAACAGAGCTTTCTTTTGGTGGTATTTGATCACCGCTGCGTCATTTCTGATCGCCGTTATAAACAAAAGAAGAGCGACAATTTTGCAAAAAACCCCAAATTTCTTACTTTTTGCTAAACTATAAATCCAAAAAAAAAATATAAAAAAACATTTTTTTCACCGTTTTTGGCCGATTTATATTCTTCCTCATATTTGCGATAAAAAAAATCGCAATCAGCGTTTGATTGGTTTGCGCAAAAGTGGTCGCGTTTACGGATGATGAGAATTCATTTTTGGGGTTTTTATTTATTTTTTTATTTTTTATTAGTAATGGCGGCAATCTGCGATTTTTTTTTTTTGCGGTACTGCGATATTTCAGCGGACATGTCGGACCATTTTGACACTTTTTTGGGACCACTGGCATTTCTACAGCGATCAGTGCTATAAAAATGCACTGATTACTGTGTAAATGCCATTGGCAGTGAAGGGGTTAACCTGCAGGGGGCGCTCTAAGGATTAACTATGTTCCCTGGGCGTGTTCTAACTGTAGGGGGACTGCCCTATCTGGGGAAGGGAAGTGGTCGCAGCCTTCACGTACAGGAAGGCTGTGATCACAGCCCTTCCCCCTCACACAGAGTGGAGGTCCGTGTTTACTTACACGGACCTCCGCTCCTTCGCTCCGGGGGGGGCCATCGCGGGTAGCCGGCGGCAATCAAAGCCGCCGCACCCGCTCCCTGGCCCTCTCCGAACACAGTGAGCGTGCGGGCGCGCCTCCGGCGGCGTGCGCGTGCTCACTAAACTCGTTCCCGCAGCCGCCGTCGTATGATGGCGTTTTGCGGGAACGAACCACTTTGCCGCCGTCAGATGCCGATCGGCGGTCGGCAAGTGGTTAAAGGGCCCGTTTTTTTTTTTTTTTTTGCACTT
>BLSH010314447.1:1348933-1361626 GCA_018402905.1 Glandirana rugosa | reverse complement strand
GGGCACCTCTCCCGCCGCTGATAAAAGTGATCTCGCGGCGAATCCGCCGCGGAGATCACTTTTATCCGACGCAGAATCGCTGGCTGAAAAAAACGATACCGGGGTTATGGTAGCTTTCTGCTACCATAACAACGGTATCCCACTTCAAAGTACCGCCGTCAAACGACGTACGGCGGTCCGGAAGTGGTTAAGAGGACCTGTCATGCTTTTTTCTATTACAAGGAATGTTTACATTTCTTGCAATAGGAAAAAAAAGTGATCATTTTTTTTTTTTTTTTTAAAAGAACAGTGTAAAAGTAAAAAGCAAAATAAATAATTAAAAAAAAAAAAAAAATTTAAAGCGCCCCGTCCCCGCGAGCTCGCGTGCAGAAGCAAACGCATACGTAAGTCCTGCCCACATATGAAAACGGTGTTCAAACCACACATGTGAGGTATCGCCGTGATCGTTGGAGCGAGAGCAACAATTCTAGCACCCCTCCTCTGTAACGCAAAACTGCTAACCTGTAGAATTTTTTAAACATCGCCAATGGAGATTTTTAAGTTGCAAAGTTTGTCGCCATTCCGCGAGCGGACGCAATTTTGAAGCATGACATGTTGGGTATCATTTTACTCAGCGTAACATTATCTTTCACAATATGGAACAAAAATGGCCTAACTTTACTGTTTTCTTATTTTTTAACTAAAAAAACAGAATTTATTTTAAAAAAGCACGCTTGGAAGACCGCTGCGCAAATACGGTTTGACATAAAATTTTACAATGGCCACCATTTTATTCTCTAGGGTGTTAGAAACAAAAAGAAATATATAATGTTTGGGGGTTCTAAGTAATTTTACAGCAAAAAAACATGTTTTTAACCACCGAACCCAAAAAACAGGCTTGGTTGGTAAGTGGTTAAAGGTGCTATACCATACTGTAGAATATGCATGTGTTGTATTTACATAAATGTGTGAGCACCTGGGGATGGTAACAGGAAGTAGTAAGTTATGAAGGGAAACTAGAAGAAATACATTTTACATGTGGCTCTCTGCTGGCTGGAAATAAACAAGCTCTTCACAAGACTCATCTGACTATTCATCATTCCCTCCATAAAATCTATGTGGTGACAGAAGAGGAATAGCTGAAACATCGTGGCTCAGAATCTATGTTGCTTACAACCCCTAATCTTTGATAATGACATTGCTAACAACTGGTTGTCATTCAAATGAGAATGGGACGTGTACAGCAAAGCAGGACTCTCAGAGAAGTAAAAAAAAGTACAAGCTTACATTCTTCTCAATTTTGCTGGTTCAGATGCACTAGATATGCACTATATATATATATATATATATATATATATATATATATCATTTAATTTTCAAGGTAATGAGGACAGAGTGGACTCTGATGTCTTAACCAAGAAATCAAGAAATTTGATGAGATAGGCTTACCACAGCACATGTGACAATAGACAGACATGCATTTAACATGATGGCTCAGAAACCTGATAAAGGAATACAATCCTATGCAGCCACACTTGAGACTGCTGGCTAAAAAAATTTGATTTTGGTACACTAACAGATGAACTGATACGTGACAGGATTGTATGTAGGATTTACAATCATGCAGTTTGTGCTCAGTAGTTAAGGGAGAAAGATTTGACACTGGAATCAGCCATCAGAATATGTATGTCATTTGAACATTCAGAAAGGGCCACTAAGGAACTAAAAAGAGAAGCAGAAGTTTTTGTGGTGAAACAGAACAAAAGGAAATGCAGCAACTGTGGTAGTGAACATGCTACTGAGCGCAACAAGTGTCCGGCTTTTAACAAAAAGTGTAACTCATGCAACAAATGGAAATATTTTGCAAAACGTTGTAGGTCCAAGCCTCAAAATAGAGGTGAGTGGATGACACAATCTAGTGACACTAAACAACAAAATGTGCACAGAATTATTGAAGTGGAAAGTGATGATCACCAAAACCGTTTTCATTGTGAAAGTGTGGACCTAATTGCAAATAAGGGAATAATATCCACCACCCTCTCGACAGCATGCAACAAACATGGCAAGTTGAAAATTGACACTGGTGCCAAATGTAATGTATGTCTTTATCCACATTGCACAGCATTGACCCCAAAGCTGAAATTGATCAGTCAAATAAAGTAAACCTGATGGCTTATGGTGGTCAAATTCAGACACTGGGCACTTCTACCTTGCATTTATTAGGGGACAAGCTGCTATTCCACATTGAGGATAGAAATATTAAGAGTCTGCTAGGCTTACCAAACAGCATACACTTAAATCTAATCCAACTCAGTCCAGAAGTACATGCAGTACAACAGGCTCCTGAGATGAACACTTATGAGGACTTATTTCGAACTGACACTGTTGGTAAGCTTCCAGTCATGTATCACATGCACTTAGATGAAATGGTACAGCCTACTGTGTGTGCCCCTCGAAGGATCCCACTGGCTATAAAAGACAGTCCTGCAAGAGTTGGAAAGGATGACTAGCCTGGGCATCATTGCAGCAGCAGTAGTCAAGAAAGATGGCGCTGTCCCACATATGCATTGATCCTGTGCACCACAATAAAGCTCTCCTGAGGCCTTATCACCCATTAAAAACTGTAGAGCAAGTGATCGCTGACATGCCACAGGCAAAGTTCTTCAGCATTCTAGATGCAAAATGTGGATTCTGGCAAATCCCTCTGGATGAGGAATCATCATTACTCACAACATTTATGACCCCATATGGGAGATACAAATGCTTATGGATGCCGTATGGAATTTAAACTGGAAACAAAGTCTTTCAGAGATGTATGGAACAGCTTTTTGCTGGACAGCCATGTAAAATAGTCGTGGATGATATCTTGATTTGGGGATCCTCTATTGAGGAACATGACAAGCGACTTAAATGCGTATTAGACTGCGTCAGAGCCATCAATATGAAGTGCAACCCTACCAAATGTCACTTCAGGGTCTCCGATGTGCCTTATGTTGGAACCTTCTCACAGATAAAGGTGTCAAGCCTGACCCAGAGAAAAGCCAAAACCATCCATCAAATGCCTGCTCTAGAGGACAAACATGGATTACAAAGGTTTCTTGGCATGACCAATTATCTCTCGAAGTTCATTCATCACTACAGTGAGAGAACATCTCCACTCAGTCAGCACAATTGTCTAGTCTACCTGTCCTACAGTATTTTGATGTGCATAAGCCGGTGGTATTGTTTGCTGATGCTTCCCAGCATGGTCTTGGCGCAGTCTGTCTTCAAGATGGGAGGCCTGTGGCTTTTGCATCAAGAGCCCTCACTGAGACTGAAGCATGTTATGCACAAATTGAGAAGGTATTATTGGGACTAATATTTGCCTGTGTAAAAATCCATGATTATATCTATGGCCGCCCTGTGACTGTGGAGATGGATCATCAGCCACTAATAACCATACTGAAAAAACCCCTGCACACAACATCTGCGCGCATCCAGCGAATTAGCGAAGCTAAAGCTTTAACGCTGGCACCTAATGTAATCTATAAACAAGGTTGTGAACTGTTTGTTGTGGATGCTCTTTCACATGCACACCTCCTCACTTTTGATAACTCTGGAGCTATTTAGGATTATGATGTGTTGGCTCTGGATGGGGTGTTGTCATCCAGAAGGATTCAGGAACTAAAGCAAGAAACACAGGCAGATGCCACCTGTCAGCGCCTCATGGACAGCATTCTCAATGGGTGGCCTGGAACCTTTATGGAAATACCACATGATATCTGACTATTCTACTCTGAGGGGTGAATAGACAGTGGATGATTGAATAATCCTGCGTGGTCAGAGATATGTAATCCCTCACTCTCTTCAGAAATACTACTTTGACACAGCTCCATCAAGGTTATCCTGGCTTTCATTCCACTAAGTGAAGGGCACGTGAAACCATGTTTTGGCCCACTATATATACTGACATTGAAAAAGAAGTTTCCAGATGCGCCCCATGCAATGCTCTATGACAGCACCAGATGAGAGAACCATTAACTCTTCACCAAATACCTGACAGACCATGGTCTATCACCGCAGCTGACGTATTTGAGTAGTCAAACAAGGATTACCTGGTCTTGGTAGGCTCGTACTCTGGCTGGTGAGAATTTGTCCTCCCAAACACTTCCAGTAGCACAGTGATCAGGACATTAAAGCGGATATTCTCCACGCATGGAATTCCCTATCAATTGATGACTGACAATGCAACATCATTTTCAAGTAGAGGATTCTTTTCTCACCAATGGGAACTTTTCAGTACCAATGGGATTTTCAGCACGTCACTAGCAGTCCCAATCATCCTAGATCTAATGATCTTGCAGAACATAGTGTAAGATCGGCCAAGCATCTCCTAGAAAAATGCGCATGTGATGTTTTTGACGTTTATGCAGCCCTGCTCAACAACCGCAACACGCCTAGGGATGGCATGCCTTCTCCAGCACACCGTTTACTATCACGACAAACCAGCATTCTAACTCCCATGGTCCCATCCCTGCTCCTGCCAAGAGTTGAGACTGATGTTCAGGCCGCTTTATTTACACACAGACAAAAAGAAAGATAAGCTATTACAAATCGGCCAGACGTCTTTCTCCTCTGGAGCCTGGGTAGGTGGTAAGGATGGAGACAACCAGTGGTTTTGACAAACTGGCCACGGTTCATGGAAAGGCCTGCTAACCAAACAGCTATGTTGTCCATTCTGATGGTCGACCTATGTAAGGAACCTTTGTCACCTCCTACAGTTACCTGAATCATACTGTACTGCCACTGCCCATGTGCCTTTGATCACTTCGAGACCCCAAGCACAGCCATCTGCTGCTGTACCAATTGACACTTCCAACAATGGATGTAACACACAACCATAACAAAAGTGGTTTCAGACACGCAAGCCCCACAAGTTGTTACTCGATCTGGAAGAGTGTGTAAACCCAATTCAAAGTTCCAAGACTTTATCACACACTGACTCTTACTCAGCATTTTGCGTTTTATAGTGTAGTTTGTTATTGTTCCTTGCTATGCTTCACTCCTTGTTGGTTCTATATGTAGAGCCCTCTACCTTAGGTAGGTGCTAGAGAGAGATTTTTGCTAGTTGAGGCAAATTTAGTCAGGCCTGAATGGAAGTCAGGCCTGATTTTTGTTTTTGATTCTGGGCTGGGAGTGGTTGGTGACTCACAGGCGGTGACACCCTCTAGGTTACTTCCCCTTTGCTTCGAGAAGGTTCTGGAAGAAAGGATGTGTTAGAGGGGTAGAACTGCCTAAGGTTTTTGGGAAAGCCCTGACCAATCCCTATTCTGGATTGGCAGGTGGCAGGCCTTCTCAAATACCTGAGTTCAGCCCAGCAAGGGAGGCGAGTTTGGGTGGAAGAGATGGAGTAGTACAGAGGCTATCGGGGCCATGAGGGAGCCCCCAGTCTTATTTGTGCCTCTGTTCCGGGATCTCATACTCCTCCCGGATGCACCCGAGCCCCTTTACTCTGCTGGCAGGCCTATAACCCCCTCCCAGCAGAGTATGTGTGCCAGGTTTTAGTTAGAATTTGGATTAGGTGATTGTTTTATGACCTCTTAAGATTGTTGGGATAGGACGGCTGTCCATCCTCTCTGGCAAAACCTCTACCTTTCTAGGAACAGAGTATCTTTCTCAGGGGAGGTCAGCCCAGCCAGGGAGGAGAATTAGATGGAAGAGATAGAGTAGTACAGAGGCTGTCGGGCCATGAGGGAGCCCCTAGTCTGGCGGGGGTTGACTTCGGCCTGGGGCTCGGGTGCATCCAGGAGGAATGTGAGATCCTGGAACAGAGGCACAAAGGAGAGAGCAAAAGAAGGACCGGAGGAGAGAGTACTGCAAGGGAGATCTCCAGGAAAGCAGTGTCAGGTGATACACACTCTGCGAAGCTGGAAGAAACATGTCAGAGCAGATTAGGGTGAGAAGGGTGCAAGAGCCAGTTGAGGCTATGGTGTCACGGTGGCAGTTGAGAGGGCTGTTGCAGCCGGGAGGGCTGGCAAGGCCTAGAAGAGGATGGGCTGGGAGCAGTAGTCCCTCATGGCCAGCTAGCACTTCAACTAACTTTTTCTACACTATAGGGGCCCGCGGTCCCTGCCTGTAATGGGCGGTCCTCAGGTTGTGCTAAATTCAAAAGGGAACAGCCAACCCATGGCTGGTCGGACTTTAAATGAGGGCCCTGGCAGTGAAAGCAAGGGTACCTCCATCCCTATGTACATACAAAATGAGAAGGGGGGATGGGTTTGGGATTTTGAATGAAGCATGCACTTCCCCAAATAGACCACTGAAAATGTATAAAATTGTTTATTCATTTGGATTGCACTCGATCGTGGATCGATAAATGGATCATAAATGCATAAAGAGGTTTAAAACACATACAGTTTATCTATATACATACACACATACAGTTTATATACATATAGCATAGTAGAGTACACATAGCAGGGTGTGGCGGGTACGTAATTAGTCCATGAGGTCAATAAATATATACAGTAGGAAATTGTATATTATTGTTTATAACAGTTAAGTAAAAACTGATAACTCCACCAGTCAGAATTTGTGTATATAAACGCATGGTAGATGGTATGTAGCACTACACGTTTCGTGGTTTATACCACTCGTCAGGAGCAAGGCGTCAAATATCTAGATTGTGAGAAACAAAAGGAAAGTAATAAAACGGAACTGATGAGAGTCTTAAAGAGAAAAACAGCAGCGAGTATTCGCCCTTGATTGCAAAATACCTGAGTTGGTGTTGTAGGGTGGTAAAATGAGTGGCAGAGGTAGGCCAGTAGCAACGTGTCTGGTGAGAGCTGAGGCAGTGGGAAAGGCAGAGGAGCACCCCCGACTGGGCATGCAATTGGGGGAGGGCCCATCCAAACAGGACTCATCCGATGTGTCATAGATCTGTAGTGAAATCTATAGAAAAAAAAAATATATGCAATGCATATATGTAATAACGTGTATAGCACAAGTAGGTGATGTGACTGGTCAGTGACGCAGTGAAAAGAATATTCAAGAAAGGTTGTGCTAAAGTGACAGCAGGCCTCACCATGTGCTAGCTAGGCTGAAGACATTTGTGCAGGAGAGAGCAAGAGGAAGTAACTGAGAAGCACGATTGTGCTGGAGGAAGAAGAGGAGTGTATATACTGAAGTGTATATAGAAAGTCCCACGAAAGAACTGTTAATCATTGGGCATCCCATAATTACCCCTTTCCCCATCCAAGTTTAATCCCCTAATAAAACAAAGTACCGGCAAGTTCTTGTGAGTCCGGATGTGTGGAAGGAGGAGATTAAGGGCAGGGTGACAGGTGGAACCACTACTTTCAACAACCCCCAAGGGGGCAATGGCTACATATATTATATCTCATTTATATATGCATATCTCTTCTTTAAAAGGGGAAAGATGTAGAATATGTATATGTTGTATTTACATAGTTGTGTGAGCACATGGGGGTGGGATGGGAAGTTATGAAGTGAAATTAGAAGAAACAGAAAATTGTATCAAATACTTACCGCAATTTTCCTTTACTGATGCCAAACCATGGCAGCATACTAGTGATAGAGCTTTGCCTCTTGACCACTCCCTCAGGGCAAGTAAATAACATAAAAAGGGCATAGTTAGCCACTCCCCCATTCTTTGTAGCCAGCTACATACCGAAACGTACAGGATGGGCCCATATGCTGCCATGGTTTGGCGTCAGGAAAGGAAAATTATGGTAAGTATTTGTTACAATTTTCCGTTTTCCTGATGACAACATGGCAGCATACTAGTGATAAATTACTAGCTGACAGGGTGGGTTCTACTTGCCAAACCAATATTCTAATTGGGATGGTGCACAGGAATTAATAGTCCTTCCTACAAAGTCCACTGAGGACAAGGCACCCGGGTCTACTCCGTACAGTTTGAGTAGGTATGTTGGGAGGACCATGATATCTCTACAGATGCTCCCGAATGGGCTGCCTATGAGGCTGCAACTGCTCTAGTAGAGTGCGCCGCTGCTGACGGAGGCTCATGCCCCCTCGCCCTATATGTACAACCAAGCCTGCTAGAGTCCAGGCAGTAACCTCTTTTCCTTTATTCCCAGCTGGAATAACAAAAGGCTTATTAGATGATCTGAAAGGAGCAATTGTGGACAGGTGCTTCTTTCTGAAAACGTCCAGTTCGTTTGACTTTCCTGTGTGATGTTCTGGAAATGTAGGCATTTTCCAGATGTCTGTTAAATAGAGGGCTGTTGCTACCTTTGATACAAGATGATCTACAAGACAAAACGCTACTCTTATTGGAAAGAAAATAATATATATGTATATATAATTTTTTTTTTTTTTTGAAGCTCCAAGAGCTTGAATCTCAGACAAACTTCTGCTTAAAGTTCTTGCAATAGATACTGTCTTTTAGGTAATGACCTGAACAAAACACTGCTCTGTTGGAGCAAACGGATTGATCTGAGAGGAGATCCAGCAACACCAATCGATCCCACTTGGAAAGACTCTCTTCCTTGGTGATCAAATCCTTATGACTGCCTATAAAAGTCGTGCAGACTGAAGAATTCTTATCCCATTTAAATTTGTTATTGCTGATGTAGCTGACACTTGCAAGCTCAGTGAGGATAGGCTAAGGCTCATGTCCAATCCGGCCTAGGGGAAGTATAGAACAGCTGTCACCGGAGGGGCAGTAGGATCAATGTCTTGCCCTACCAAGAAAAAGCAAACTTGTTTCAGATTTAGGCATAGATGTTGGAAGTAGAGTGCCTTCTAGCACTTAACAAATTAGAGATTGCTCTGGAGCGACTCTGGAGCAACCGGAGTTCCCCCCTCCTCCCCTATTAGCACCCCTGCGTGCAGCCCCGGTCTGTGTATGTGCATAGAGGAAATATCGTCTGTATCCTAAGTGAATGGCCCAGGAAAACCAAGGGCTTTTTATGGCCAATATGCAGGATTGGCTATGACAACCCTGTTCTCCATTGACAGCCCTAAGAGGAATCTCATTACGAGAGATGTTTGGGGGGAAATATATAGGCTAGATTTCAGTCCCAACGAGAGATCAGAGCGTCTACCCCCTGCGTATTGGGGTGCATAAACAAGGCCAGACATACCCAAAGTTTGTGATTACTGTGGGAAGTGAAGAGGTCTGTCTGTGATAGGCTCCACCTGTGGACCAGCTCAGAGAAGACCTGGGACATAGACCCACTTGTTGTGCTCTAGGAAGCTTGCATGATAGTCGGTCTGCCTATGTGTTCAAAATTCCGCTGGGAGGTAAACTGCTTCCTGAATTTCCTAGTGATCTTCTGTCCCAGACGTTATGGGTTTCACCTCTCTCAATAGCATATTGCTGATAGGGAGAGTTCCTCCCTGGAGCTGAATATAGGCAACTGCTGCCCTGTTGCTCAACTGCAATGAGACTGGTCTTCCCTTGATTCTGTGTAGCAAGGCCAAAGTGCTAAAAATGTTGTTTGAGCTTCCAGCGCATTCGAGATTATCCTCCTTGGCTGGGAATCTGCCTTGACCGACAGTCCCTCACAGTGTGCCTTCCAGACTGTCTTGCTGACATGATTCGTAACAATGATCCAGTGTAACGGTTCAAAAGGGCCGTGACCTCCTCAAGGTCTTTTCATCACCGTGGATCGCTACTCATACTGAGTGACACTGTTCTCATCTGCGCTCAATCCTGTTTCCTCCCTTGCACTAAGAATCCTAGTTGAAACTTGCGCAGGTGTCCATGCACCCAAGGAATCATCAGTATGCATGAAGACGTGGAGCCCAGAAGAGTGAGGCACTGAGAAGCCGTCAGACAAGCGAAGGTAGCTGTCCTCAGAATTCTCTTCCTGACTGTCACCGCTTTCTCTGATGGAAGCAAAACAGAGGAAGTAGCAGAGCACCCCCAGGTACACTAACTGTTGGTTTGGAGAAAGTTGGCTTCTCTTTCCCCCCTTTTTTTTATTTTATTTTTATGGAATTTGATAACCCAGCCATACCTCTGCAGGGTATATAAGAGGACCTCTTGGTGTGACAGCAATTGTTCCAGTCCCCTGGATAGGACATCCTGGTAGTGATGAACCAGGAGACCCTGTTCTCTGGAGCTGACACGGCACTGAGA
Organism: Glandirana rugosa; assembly: GCA_018402905.1. Lineage (NCBI taxonomy): Eukaryota > Metazoa > Chordata > Amphibia > Anura > Ranidae > Glandirana > Glandirana rugosa. Next base: position 1,351,539 of record BLSH010314447.1, on the reverse strand, counting down.
CCCTTGTCAACATTTTCAGAGATATTTATAGGCCACAAGGTAGGCTGTTAAAGTGGAGATGTGTCTAACCGATTACCAAACTTACTTACTTTGGAAAGAAAAGGAAAGAAAAAATTTGGGATGTGAGGCTAGGCATCCTGACGATCCAGCTGACTGGTTGTACTGTTTTAATGGACTCCATCTTAAAGATCTCTGAGGGCCAAAAAGGTTTCAACCTCTTCCGATCTGCAACTGGACGCTAGCCACCATCTCCTACGAACTACAAACAGGGTTGGGTAGAAAACCTGCAATCTTTTCTGTGAAAGGGACCGAGACAATGACTTCCTGAATCTGAAGTGTCTATAAGTATTGTAGCAGCACACTTGTTTTTGCGATGGATTTGGCAGAGAAATGGTCTGGAGGAGGAGCAGTGAGGAATTCCCAGAAGTGACCATGAGTGCCTAATACCTTCTTCCAAGAATCTGTACAGCATGCTGTCCAGAAACCCATGAAGCACGCCCTCTGGCTTCTACCTCAAGAGTCTGGGCATGAGCTTGTCAAAAGGGCTTAGTGGGTACCTGCGGTATACCCAAGGATTTTCACTTATGGGTCTTGTGAAAGGTTGCCTGAGTTCCCTTCCATCCTCTACCTGGGACCATGGCCTGACAGCTGGTCTTAGGCTCCCTGGACCTAGAGGAGCGGAACCTGCCGAGAGAAACATTTTATTTTCCTTTTTTGCTTCCGGTCTTATGGGAGCAAATCAGACTTACCCTCCTGTCACTTATGATATGGCTGTCTCCAGTTTCCTACCAAACACAGACCTTCTGCCATAAAGTGACTCACACCAATCTTGTTTTTAGGAAGCAACATACAGCCCAGGGTCTCAACCATAGGGCCCCCCTAGCCGTGACCGTGTATAGCATTGCTATGGACAGGCACCAGGTTGAGACTATTGCTGCTTCTGCAATAAAGTTCAGACATATTCATTTTGGATAGGGTTCGAATGATATCAGCTTTATGGATTTCCTTTCCAACTGCTGTCTCTAGTGCTTTAGGTTTTTGGTTCCAGGAGATAGTCACCAAGGTAAGGGCAACTGCCAGACGGCAGACTCCTGTTGGTCGACTCGTTACTAGGCTACAGTTGCATTTACTGCGTGCATGGATTTCAGTGATGCTATATCCGGTCTCTGACAAGGATAAAACCTGTATAGACAATCAAAGAAGAAACTTTCTCTGGACTTTGCCATCCCTCTGATTAAATTTCTTTCATAAACGGAGAAGAAATTGCCATTTTGAAGAAAGGGTAAATTACTTTATCTTTTTACCCATGTAATGGCCTGCATGACGGCCTGGATACATTGTTCCACGAAAGAAAAAGACTGAAACCAAGCAGCTCTGGGTCTTCCTCTGATGAAGAGGAGATATTATCTGTAGGCTGCCCCCTCACTGGTAGCAGAACTGAGTGGTTGAGCGCCACATGCCAAGGTGCCAGGTTACTTTTCTAGTGGCTAGAGTAGCAACTAGGATGGGGCTGCCTGGCTGGGATAACTGAAGTGAGTCCAAAATAGAATTTTGTGCCATAAATTATAGACATTTGGTGTTACCTGTTAACTGCAAACTCCTCCGGGCAGTCATTACTCACCAGCCTATTGGGCAGGGGCGTAACGATAGGGTTTGCAATTGCAACCGGGCCCCATGCAGGGATGGCGGGTATGACATTTAGATGACCAAATCTCCTCCATTTTCCTCTATCCAGTTTACTTGTCTCTGCTGTTCCCAGGGTCCCTATGTGCTTCCCTGGTCCCCCCCCACAGAGCTGTTGCCTCCCCCCCTCCTCTCTCCTGCTAGCTGCTGTAGATGTGTCATGATGGAGAGATGGGAAGGGTCGGTAAATTTGTCATTTACCGGCTCCTTCCATTTCTGAATGAACAGTGTCAGTGATGGGTATCAATTGGTTCATTCATAACTAAAGCATAATAAACTGTTTTACTATACTTCCGTTTCTGAATGAATGGGAGGCTCAGTGCACAACTATTCCTGTCCATTCATTCTGCGCAGCTGAGGCTACACAGATGGAAATTGAGAGCTGAGGTTTGTTTAGACCCCTGATGTCTCATCAAAGCCTCCCAACAGAGCTCCTAAAAAAACTGTAAAAAAAAAAAAAAAAGTAAAAATAAAATTGTAAAAGAAATAAAATGAAATGGTAAAAAAAACTACTGACACCAGTGGGGGAACTATCAGGATTGCAAAGGTTACAATTGTGACCGGGCCCTGGCATTTCACCATCATGGGGAGGCCCAAAGATGGCAGAAAGGGGGCCTGCTGCAGAACTTATGAAAGGGCCCCCCTTGCGGTTAGGGCTCAGGGGGGCCCTTCATAATTTTTTGCACCGGGGCTTGAAGGTTCTAGTTATGCCTCTTCTATTGGGTACTACCACTTTACGGTCCCGGGCCAGTGTTAACATTGGAAACGTTAGGACTATCAAGGGGGTGACCACAGTCATCAAAAAAAATGGTAAAGTAAAATAAAGAAAATGTTAAAATAAAAATGAAAAAAAAAAAAAAAATGTCAAAAAAATCCTCGAGACAACCCTCCGAAACTACTCTGTAGTCCCCAGATTTGTTTGG
>BLSH010314447.1:1321817-1341533 GCA_018402905.1 Glandirana rugosa | reverse complement strand
AAAAAAAAGAAAAAAAAAATCTTCATTTTGCAAAGAATTGTGGGAAAAAATTACAGCTTCAAAAAATTCACCATGCCTCTTACTAAATACCTTGGAATGTCTACTTTCCAAAAAGGGGTCATTTGGGGGGTATTTGTACTTTCCTGGCTTGTTAGGGTCTCAAGAAATGAGATAGGCCGTCAGTATATCAGGTGTGATCAGATCTGATCAATTTTCAATGATTGGCACCATAGCTTGTAGACTCTATAACTTTCACAAGGACCAAATAATACTTATTTGGGTTATTTTTACCAAAGATAGGTAGCAGTATACATTTTGGCCAAAATTTACAAAGAAAAATTACTAATTTGCAAAATTTTATGACCGAAACAAAGAAAAAGGCATTTTTTCAAAAAAATTTCAATCTTTTTTTATTTATAGCACAAAAATAAACCCCCTCCTAGTGATTAAATACCACCAAAAGAAAGCTCTATTTGTGTGAAAAAAAGGACGCAAATTTCATATGGGTACCGTGTTGCATGACTGAGTAATTGTCATTCAAAGTGTGATAGCGCTGAAAGCTGAAAAATGGCCTGGACAGGAAGAGGGTTTTCGTGCCAGGTACTGTTGTGGTTAAAGCAAAACTCCAGCCAAAATAAACAAGATAAAAAGAAATAGCCCTTGGTGTAATGGCCAGTATCATTCAACCCTATTCCTCTGAGCTGAGGTCATCCCGGACCAGCCCCCAACTTGTGACTGGACAGTGAAAGGAGAAGCATTACAGCAATGGGCACAACTTTGCCACTACACTCTCTCCTCCTATCAGCAAGATTTCTGCCAGCACATAAACTTCCTGACTTCCTGCAAAGCTTCCTCCTCTCCTCTCTCCTGTACAGGAATAACAAGAGGCTGATACCAGGTCACATTCAGGTGCTTACACTACTTGCATTTAAAAAATACATTTAATGATGTATTGCTGATTACAGAACTGCATTCGTTTGTATCTTTATATCCACCCGGAGTTCAGCTTTAGGCTAGGTTAACACCTGGATGAATTGTGTTTGCACGGGCACAGCAGCCCATTCGTTTAAATGCGCTGTTGTACCTGCAAGAAACATGGGGAACAAGTGACCCCTTTTTTTTTTTAAACGGCTGAATAGAACTATGGCACCATGCAGTCCCGCTCATGAGATAATGTGCCAGGTTTGCCTATGCATAGGGATGCCATTAAGAATTATTGGAACCCCCCCCTGGTGCATCTGTGAAAGAGTGACATGTTTTGCTTGCAATTAGAAATGCCAACACTGATAGAGAAACAAACCTGTGCATTCTTTTAGATGATCAAACTAAAATAAAATGCCAACTTTGTACAAATATGTCCACCGCTGATTTATTGCTTTGGTATATCTACAAAAAACATTTATTTAATGCATCAACATTGTGTTACTTTATGCAAAAACAAACAACCTTTGGAAAGCTGGTGGTTACAAAAACAGGTATATAATTTTTTTAAGCTGTTTACATTTATTCTCTTGATTCCTGATTTGCGAGCACCCTGCTTTAGAGCAATGCCACAATTTGTCCACTAGGTGGCAGTGTTACCCCAATGATTCACCATGGAAACAATGTACAAAGGCACACTAAAAAGATACCGGTACTCACTAATTAATTTTTTTTTTTTTGCAAGCTGGTGATAAAATCATATGCATGGTCCTGCATGATAGGTAAAGTGCTGTGCCTACTTTTGCAGCCCTCTTAATCCCTTTTTATGGCCCCAACTGAAAGACTGGCTATTCAGGGGTGAACTCATGAGCTAATATGTAATGAAATGGGCTTTTTTTTTTTAAAAAAAAAAACCCTTTCACAGGCAAGAGGGTCTGCAGTGCCTTGCACTGCAAAGCAATGTGGAATGTTCTTGACATCGACAAAAAAAAAATGTAATGATTGTAAAAAAACAATGCTTAATGAAGCAAGAAGTGTCTGTGGGTTGCAAACTGTATATGGGGTGTATTTATAAAAAAAAAAAAAAAAAAAAAGAAATCCTAGCTATTCACTCATAAAACTGCATTTCAATTAATTTCATGCAAAAGGGGTACTTGAGGTGATTGTAGCTGTATTATGCAAAATACGCAAAAGGGGTTAAACAGATATTCTCAGGCTATATTCTCTGCAGATCAAATTTTATACATTGAAAAAACAGTGTAAATGGGGAATGCTCTGCATTATGGCCACTAGATAGAGCTGCGGAGTATACGGTGTTCCTACTCAGCACCATCTACTGGCAATAATACAATATTTTCCTTATTCACATTTTTTAACAATGAACAACATTCAACCTACAGAGAATATAGCTTTAGAACATTGAATTTGCCCTCACTCACACAGAATAAATTTGCATGCAGTTTTGCTGGGCAGACAGCTATGCAAATTTATTATAATTTTTTTGTAATAAAATCAGCACTCAGACTCAGCACTTTTAATCCTTATAAGCTTCCTTCTCTCAGCCATTTTTTTGTTTTGTTTTATTTAACTTTTTTTTTTCATTTTTTGCACTGCACGACCCCCCAGACCATCCCCCTTACCCCCAAGTATCCACATTCTCGCCTAAGTGAAAATGCTACAACACAGCAGCCAGAGGAGAGCACACATCAGGGGGGCCAGCTGCCAAAGAGGCAGTTTGTTCCCAATGAATACAGGCGAGAATGATGTCTCCTGTACTCCTGAAGCCTCCTGAGATATGCACACCACATATCCCAGGGGCATCGGCTTCAATACAGGAGCTGGATGAGGATGAGGAGCTGTGGCATGTCATCAGGGTGCTGGTTGTCTGATTCAGGAAGAGACAACCAGCTCCTGGTGAATACAGGTGCAAATTAAGTCTCCTCTACTGCTGAAGCCCCCTGGGATATTCACACCACATACCTGAGGAGGCTTCAGCTTCAACACAGCGGCCAGAGGATGGCATGATCAGGGGGCTGGCTGCCTTAATGAGGAGGAGACAGCCAGCTCTCTATATACATAGGCGAGAGTAAAGTATCCCCTGCTCCTGAAGCCTCCTGACATATGCAAACCACATATCTGAAGAGGCTTCTGTCTCAGCACAGCGGGCAGAGGAGGGTATCATCGGGGGGCGGGGGGGGTGCGGCTTCCTGAACCTGGAGGAGACAGCCGGCTACCTATATACACAGACCGAGAGTGAAGTCTCCTCTGCTTCTGAAGCCTCCTGACATATGCACACCACATATCTGAGGAGGCATCAGCTTCAACATAGCAGTCGGAGGAGGATGTGCCTGGCGTGCGTCATCAGGGAGCTGGCTGTTTGAACTAGAGACAGCCAGTTCCTGATGAACAAAGGCAAGAATGATGTCTCCTCTGCTCCTTAAGCCTCCTGGGATATGCATGCCACATATCCCAGGGGGCATCCGCTTGAACACAGTGGCCAGAGGATGATGAATCTGGTAGACTTTATCAGGGAGCCAATTGCCTGAACCAAGAAAAGAAAGCTGGCTCCTGATGACGTCATAAAAGATGATGGCGGCACAGGACCTGGCATGCAGCCGTGGTTTGGCAGGTCACAGCAGGACAATGCTGGATTTGCTTAATGTGTGAATTTTTTTTTATTTTATGAAGGACAACCCAGTGGACAAGGTAAGAGAGGAAAGAAAAGAAAATGTATGGGTGTCCCAAAGCAACCAATACAGCTTCAGCTTTCATATTTCAACTTGCTGTCTAAAAATGAGAGCTGGAAGGTGACTGGTTACTAGAGGGTAACACCTCCTTCCAGCCCCACTCTGGCTCAGCCAGTTATCAAGCTTGCTGGGAGCTCTGCTTCATCAACAGCTGGAGACCTACTGTACATATTGACTAATAAGCTTATCAATAACTGGGATATAGAACTGTGACTATACAAGTTTAGTGCAGCTACTGACTACCTTCCTGGCTCTTTAGACAGCTGTGCCAGAGGATAGGCAGAACAGGAACAATACCTAAAGCATGGAGATAGTGACTGTTTTACACACCCTCTCATGGAGCATCATTGGACTAATTTATTCAATATATTTTTTTTTTTTACACTTTTTAGTCTGATTTGAACAGTTCTCTTCAATTCATTCTCTTTATCTTCTGTCTTTGGTTGCATTTGTTGTCTTCGCACAGTTCTACTTTCTGTAATTGCCAAATTGGATGGCCAAGCGGTCGGTGACACAACGGAAAGTGGCGGGTTGCACCTCCCAGTAGGGCACTGGGTTATTGAAGAGGCTGATTCCATTGTAGTAAGCACGTTTCACCCCGAAACCTGTTGGACAAAAGTCATTGACACCGACCTGGGTGATGTTGTTGGAGTGGAGGTATACAACCTATCAAAGAGAAATAAAAATAAAAGACAATTTAATTGGAGGATTTGCAGAACAATTTGCCAATTTCGGAAAAATGCTTTGGTGTCAACCACAAAATCAAAATTAAAGCCCAGGTCAAAATCAGAATTGGCCTCATTAGGCAAGTATGTAGAGCCATACCCATATCTGATGGACCACTGGGAAAGCTGGAAATCACTGTAGTAGTTGGCGTTACTGGAATAGCCTTGAGTTTCCAGGTCTTGTGCCAAATGGCTTACCCATTGCTCACTAACCACAGGTGGCTGCCTGTGCCACATTGCCATCATTCATAGAATACTTGGTATTTTTTTCATAAATCAGGCATTTGCTGATTGGACAAGATGGAGATTGTGACACCATCGCCTGCCTCTCCACCTTGTCCAGTCAGAAAACACCTTGTAAGGGTGTAAAATATAAGGGATTCTTTGAATGGCGGTCGTGGTGACTTTTTTTTGGTGGACAGTGAAACACCCCAAATTCACAGTCCCATAGCCCAGGAGGCATACTGGGTAACAAGTGATTATGGTTGGGTATTTTGTCCCTCTTTTTGTGCTGTTCCATGTCTGTAAGATTTAAAGGGTTAGTTCACCTTTACCAAAAACTGCCTATGCATGTAAGGTAAGGGGTGCATGTAGATAAGATTAAATTGCGCAGCTTTGAATAAGGTTGAATAATGCCCTTGCTATATGCTTTGGCAATCCACGCATTTCCTGAAACCTGGCTGAAAAACTCAGAAATGGTATCCCCCCGTTTCTGCCTTGTTGTTAGGATGTTACTAAGACACTCCCAGCTGTCATTGCTCACCCACACCATCACAGCAGCAGGAGCTCAAACTCCCACACATGCACAATTCATTATGATGCACAACATCCTTGGTTGCTAGGACTCTAACAGGAAGGCAGCATCATGGGTTGCTGTGCAAGGCTCCTAGTAACAAAAGAAGATTTGTGGGGGCAATAATAGAGTGGCATGGGGGGGTTGACACTGGGGTAAGGAGAGGGATCACCTCTGGTGGTAGTTGACCTAGACACTCTCCTGTCTGTAGACAATGTACTTGGATGTTTTAAGGTCCAACTCTGGGCTTGGTGACACCTACACCACCCCCAACCTTGCCTTTCCAGCATACATGACAGTATGGCTCCTGAATGCTGCAGAGAGTGGAGCCACATGACATGGTGATGCTCTCTGCAGCCTGCTCCTGTTAGTCCAGGGCAACCTGATGACATAGTATACCCTGAGAATATGGGTCCTTGATGCTCTGGGCTCACAGGAAGTGGACTAAATGATGCTGAGTGTCATTCAAGATAGAAAAGGACCGCTACTGAGTTGTGAGTCTGCAGGGGACATCACTGATGTGGAGGTAAGTGTTGCAAGCCAGAGCTCCTGTTTTTGGTAACTAGTAACTGAGAATGATTTTTTTTTTCCTAGGCCAGACTTTGGCTTAAATTTATAATAGATTGGTTAGTTTTGAAGGTTTATTGATACGGTTGCATAGTGTTTATTTTACAGTTATTGAAATACAAATTTATTATAAATAGATATTTCATGTATTGGTACCATTCTCACCTGTAGGAACTTGAGGTCTGGCAGTCCTGGGGGCACTTTAGCGAGCTTGTTGTTGTCAAGGTGAAGTTCCCTTAGAATGGGCAGAGAGGACAAGCTTCCATTTTCCACCTGTCTGATGATGTTGTATCCCAGTCCTAACCTAGGAGAATCCAAAGAACAAACTGTTACTTACATAGTCAACATCCCAATGCCTTCAAAGAACTTACATTTTAACTGTAAGAAAGGGTACATTCCAAACCATTTTTGCACATGTGCAGGCACCAATAGTTAATCAGTTAAGGACCTAGAACATTCCTGGTACATCCTTGGACATTCTCGGTACGTTCTAGAGTCCTCTACTGCTCAGCCCACACCTGAAGCAGCACTTTACCTTCTCCAGTTAAGCTTCTTCCTCCAGCACATCACTTGCCTCTCTAAACTCCGGTTCCTCTCTCCTGCACATAACTTGTTCCAGGCCCAGAAGGAAATTTACTAGGCCTTCTGCATTTCTCCAGCCGGACCAGCACATGGTGAGGCCTGCCATGCTGGGTGCAGGGCCTCAGAACCACACTTTACAGGTAGGGATAGTTGGTCCTCTAGTGTGTAGGTACCTTGATGTGCTAGCTGGCATAATGGACTTCTACTCCCAGCCCATCCTCTTGCTCCAGGCCCTGTCAGCTACTCCAGCTGTTGGCCTTCTCTACTGCCACCATGACACCACAGTCCCTTGCTGGCTTCTGCATCCTTCCCAGACTGTCTCTCCCCCAATCTGCTCCAGCATGCCTCTACAGCTTCCCAATGTGTGTGCCACTCACCGACTACCCGGTGGACTCCTGACTGAGCTTCTCCAGCAGCTCTGTCTGTTGCTGTCCTGCTCCCTTGTGCTATTCCAGGATCTCTCTCTCTCCTTCCTGGCTGCACCCGAGCCCAAGCCTCAAGGTCACCCCCCCAGACTGGGGACTCCCTCCCAGGTGAGGCCTCCACAATCTCAGCTCCAATCTTCAACCCAAACTACTCCTCCCAGGCTGGGCTGTCCCAGGGTATTTAAGGAGGCCTGCCCCCTGCCAATCCAGATTAGGGTCTGGTCAGGGCTCCTTAGAACACCCAGATGGCCACACCTCCCCTCCAGTCTCTCTCTCCTTAATATTCTAGTGCCTTCTGGAAAGAAACAGGAGGATCTGATGACACCATATAGGAACTACCCAATTCTACCTGAGCCACTCCCAGCCCAGAAACCAAAACAATCAGGCCTGCTCTCAGTCAGGCCTGACTAAATTTTACATCACCTATCAAAACAATCTCTATACTCTAGCTCCCACTTACCAGAAAGCGCTAGATTTTATTAAAGGGGTATAAACTCGGTGCCCATCTGCACTTACCAGAGAGCACTATATTTTATTAAAGGGGTATAAACTCAGTGCCCATCTGCAGGTTTAAGTCTCAATGTACTAGTATGTACCACATTATGACAGATACAGTAACTGTCAAATGGAGCCCTTCAGCAATTTGCTGTCAACGCTTTCGCTGGCATTAGCCACTTCTATCTTTGCCTGGTCATCTGTCCATGACGTTTGAATGCCGGGGTTGTGATGATGTCACTCTGGCATATGTGCACGGCAGTCACATCATCACAGCACACAGTAGGTGCCATAAATGCAGTCTGAGCTGCACAAGCATGCTAGCGTCTGCATTTAAGCGGCCAAAAACATTGAACCCAGAAGGCAGACCAGAAGAAGATGGAAGCACCTGTGACCAGTGGGAGTGTGGACAGCATCGTTTGACAGCCAAGTCTGCCATAATGTGCTAATATGCAGTGAATACTAGCATATTGTGGCATAAGGTACAGAAGTGCCTTCCAAACAAAAATCCTAAGAAAAATTCCAACCCCTCCCTACTCAATCCAGAGCAAGAGAAAATGTTTCCAGGGAGGTATACCGCAAACAGATCATGCCTTGTTTTCCTCTTTACAGGGCACATGCCCAATGTTATGCCAGTTAGACAAGACCAGGGGTCTCCAAACTATCTAAACAAAGGGCCAGTTTACTGTCCTTCAGACTTAACGGGGGCTGGACTGTGGCCATCAGAGTACAAAACGTCCCTGCATCAGTGGGAGTAAACAATCCCCCATCATTGGTGTCATTGGGAGGAGTTGTGCCCCCATCATTGGAGTCATTGGGAGGAATTGTGCCCTATCATTGGTGTCCTTGGACCCCATTGTTGGGGTCCTTGGCAGGAACTGTGCCCCACCATTGATGTCATAGGTAGGCATTGTGCCCCATCATTGACGTCATTGGAAAATATTCCCCCCAGATAAAAGCAAGCAAAGGGCCGCATCTGGCCCCCAGGCCAGAGTTTGGTGACCACTGGACAAGACTAGCAAGTATTTTCTATACTTGCTAAAATTGTTCTAAGCCTGAAAAAGAGTAACCTAATGCAGCCACCACATTTAAGGACTGCTTTAGCTCCAATATGTTTTGTTCTTGGGTTTAATTATCATTTAAACAAAGATCAGAGATGGAGAGTCAGCTAGAGGGGCTATGATATCTGGATTTGTAAATATCGTAGGAGACTGCACTGTGATCCAGAAATTGAATTCATATTTGTAGCATAGTCATTAATTGAGAACAGAGACTGTGGGAAGGAAACAAGGATGTGATTATTTAGTTATTGCTCATTTGTATATTGCTTTAGGAGTAATTTATCCAACACTCTTTAAGAGGCTTTGTTTTCCTGTTTAAGGCAATCTGGACTCGTTAATGTAAAAATTAGCATTTTTCTGCCAAAAGGAGAGATAAAAATAATTTGTTCATGACCGTTGTCCAGGTGGACATAGCCAATATTTTCCCAAGAGTAATTTCTCAGAATTCTACTCATTCTATGAGTGCAGAAAGTAAGTCATCTACAAAGAAGTTGTGTTAAAGGGAAACTATAATAGGTTACATTTTATATATATTTTTAACTGTTGTATGCGTTTTACTATTGGTTTTACCAAACAAGCACACACATACAGTATACACAAGTATAAACAGTATATAATCTTTGTCTCAGAAATAAACATTCAATAGATGGTTCAGCCTTGACAGAGGATTCCCAGAGCACTATTGGCTTTAAAAAAATCACAATACAAGTTGTTTCTATATAGGCAATTTGTAAGGGGGTAAGGGGGAGGAGACATGATGCGACTCATTGTTTGTGACTGAAAATTGGAGATTGAGCTACTGAGCTCTGTAATATAAATTCACAGGTGAAGAAGCAACATCTAAAGATGGTAAGTGTGCCTAAGCAGAACTTTCTTTGCCTGGGCACTCGTGCACCTACAGTAGACTAGACTACTTTCTGAAAAAAAAAATGGCCTTACAATCCTTAGTTTTTTATTAATAACATGGGCAACAAGTCCCATTATTACCAGCCAGGTGGCAACCCTAGCCTGCAGCCTCGTAGCTCTGTATTTGCATTATGAAGACATGTAAGGTTGCTGATGACTGGTCTTAACAGATTTGTAGTGGAAGAATTGATGATGCCCCTACTCCTTGCTGGAGAGGAATGCACCCGAGGACCCGCAGTGCAAACCTCTCCCTGTTTATATAGTTACATAGTCAGTGAGGTTGAAAAAAGAAGTCCATCAAGTCCAACCCATGCGTGTGTTCCTATGTCAGTAATACATTTTATATCCCTCAATGTTGTGGTCCCTTAGGTATGCATCTAATAGTTTTTTGAAATTATCTATACTCCCAGCAGAAACCACTGTTTGTGGAAGACAATTCCACATTCTCACTGCTCTTACCGTAAAGAAACCTCTACGCATCTTAAGGTTAAACGGCCTTTCCTCTATTCTCAGTGAATGGCCGCGTGTCTTTGTGTATTCCCTTGTGCTGAATAGTTTTGTCCCTATAGTGGGGTCCCCAGTACAGTATTTGTACATTGAAATCATATCCCCTCTGAAGCGTCTTTTCTCCAGAGAGAATAAGTTCAGTGCTTGTAATCTTTCCTCATAACTTAGGTTCTCTAATCCCTTAATTAGCTTTGTGGCCCTTCTCTGTACCCTTTCCAATACCAGGACATCCTTCCTGCGGACTGGTGCCCAGAATTGGACGGCATACTCCAAGTGCGGCCTCACCAGAGACTTGTAGAGTGAGAGAATTATTGATTTATCCATGAAGTTAATCCCTTTCTTGATGCATGCCAACACTTTGTTAGTTTTGCTTGCAGCAGCTTGGCTTTGCATGCCACTGCTGAGCCTGTTCTCTACTAGGACCCCTAGGTCTTTTTCCATCCTAGATTCCCCCAGAGGTTCTCCCCCTAGTGAGTAGTTTGCGTTCATGTTCTTGGTACCCAAATGCATTATCTTACATTTTTCTACGTTAAATCTCATCTGCCACTTGTCTGCCCACCCAATTAATTTATTCAGATCTTCTTGCAAGGTTTCCACATCCTGTGGAGAATTTATTGCCCTGCTTAGCTTGGTATCATCCGCAAATATTGAGATTGAGCTGGTCACCCCGTTCTCCAAATCATTTATGAATAAATTGAATAGGATTGGTCCCAGGACAGAACCCTGGGGAACCCCACTTTCTACACCAGACCATTCTGAGTGCTCCCCATTTATCACCACCCTCTGGACTCGCCCCTGTAGCCAGTTTTCAATCCAGGTACTCACCCTTTGATCCATGTTAAGGGACCTTAGTTTGTACAGTAAACGTTTATGGGGAACTGTATCAAATGCTTTTGCAAAGTCCAGGTACACCACGTCCACAGGCCTTCCTTTATCTAGATGGCCGCTCACCTCCTCATAGAAGGTTAATAGATTGGTTTGGCAAGAACGATTTTTCATGAAACCATGTTGATTACTGCTAATAATACCGTTCTCGTTACAATAGTCTTGTTTATAATCCCTTATTATTCCCTCCAAGAGCTTGCAAATTATTGATGTTAAGCTAACTGGTCTGTAGTTTCCGGGGAAATATCTTGGTCCTTTTTTATATATTGGTACTACATTGGCTTTCCTCCAGTCAGCTGGTATAATACCAGTCAGAAAACTGCTCTTAAAGATTAGGTACAAAGATCTGGTAATAACTTGGCTAAGTTCCTTAAGGACCCTCGGGTGTAAGCCACCTGGGCCCGGTGACTTATTAGTGTTCAGTTTTTCAAGCCTATTCCTGATTTTCTCATCAGTCAGCCATGAGGGTGTTTCCTGTGACTTGTCTTGAGGACCAGCATTGTGGTTCTGAATAACTGAGCCCCCTGTTTCCCTTGTGAATACTGAGGAGAAAAATGAGTTTAACACCTTTGCCATTTCTCCATCGTTTGTAACCAGATTACCTGCATCATTCTTTATGGGGCCAATATGATCTGACCTCCCTCTCTTACTATTTATATGCTTAAAGAATTTCTTGGGATTCTTTTTACTCTCCTCAGCTATGTGTCTTTCATGTTCTATCTTTGCATTCCTTATTGCGTGTTTTATAAATATGAAAATCTGACTGAGACCCCTCCACCTTGTATTTCTTGAAGGCCTTCTTTTTTGCTTTTGTGTGTGCCTTTATGTCGGAGTTAAGCCATCCCGGGCTTTGGTTAGCTCTTTTAAATTTATTTCCTGTTGGGATACACTGGCTAATACCTTTTGTTTAGTATGTTCTTGAAGCACTCCCATTTTTCCTCCGCATTCATTGTTCCTAGAATTTTATCCCAGTTAACATCTTCCAGCAAGGAGCGTAGTTTCTGGAAGTTGGCTCTCTTAAAATTTAGTGTCTTTGTATTTGTATTTGTAAACTTAGTAATTAAGCGCCCACCATAGAAGGTGACTAACCGCAACATGTTGGGACGTTTGTGATATTGCCCCTGGACCCTGCTGTCAACAGTGGTCATCTGAGTGTGCAAATCCCAAAATGCATCGAGTCCAACCTTCCCTATGCTGTTGCTTGTGGTACCCTAAATTTATATTTGTAATTTGTAACTTTATTTATGTTATCTCGCATTTTGTCTTTATCTCTGTAAAGTGACGAATATGTGCCAATTTTTTCGATCACTTTGCTTTTATCTATCTCTGTATGAATAAAATGTACAACTTTTTACCTTATTTCTCTTTTTCTTTTTTTGTAACTACCTTGATCACCACATCTGCCTTTAAAGTCCAGGGGGATTATTCACATTTGGATTTCCCTCCCATTTTCCAGTTTTTTGTCAATTTGGATACCCGCCGGGCATCGTACCTATTGATTTAATGGGGACTGGGAATTTTGCCCTATCCAATTACCTAACTGCTGGCTGCCTGCCTCTAAAACTCACAGTACACATGTTCTCCCCACACTCGGGTACTCACTCCTCACTCGGGTACTCCCAACACTCAGGTACTCCCAACACTCAGGCACTCCCAACACTCTGGTACTCCCAACACTCTGGTACTCCCAACACTCTGGTACTCCCAACACTCTGGTACTCCCAACACTCAGGTACTCCCAACACTCAGGTATTCCCAACACTCAGGTATTACCAACACTCAGGTATTCCCAACACTCAGGTATTCTTAATACTCAGGTACTCTTAATACTCAGGTACTCCCAACACTCAGGTACTCCCTATACACAGGTACTCCCTATACACAGGTACTCCCGACACTCAGGTACTCCCAATACACAGGTCTCACAATACACAGGTCTCACAATACACAGGTCTCACACAGTCAGTCTTTTATTAGTAGTTGTGTCTCTCTGTTTAGCCCCTGTAATCTGACACTGCAGCTCGTCAGTCTCTGCCTTTAGCCTCCCCTCCCCCCCTTCCTGACTCCATCAAGCCTTTCGGGTTGTCACACAGTGCGATCTGCACCCACCACTGCCACTCCTCTTCAGTCTTCCACCGCCCCCCTCCTCTGTCCGCTTCTTGGTGTTAAGGTCCTCTGCCGTTCCACCGCCGCTTCTCCCGGTCCCCCGCCTCCTCCTTCGGTTATGGGTGGGGGGGGTTGTGGGGTAGTGCCCTCTGCCCGATTGTCTGTCACTGCTCCCAGCTGCCTCCCTCCTCTGTTAGGAAGGGTGACCAGACCGTAGCCCCTATTTTAGCCGCCGCCACCTCACCTGGTTTCAGTGGGGGGTTGGTTCGAGTTTGGTCCGGTCTTAGAGCTCCCACACACACACTGCTCACGCTGCACACTCTCTTCCCGAATTCCGCCCAAAAGTTCAGCAGCTCTACAGCACCACTGCTGTGCTTTGTTAATGTAGTGCTTTCCCTTAGGAGCTGCTGGATTTGTGGGTCTCCCCTCACATGCATAGCCAGGCAACAGGTATTTTCCACTTGCTCAGACTTCAACAACCAGTCCGTGTCTGAGTGTTTTATTTTAGTTTATTAAGGGATAAACTTGTATAGGGATGGCTTAACCTAAGCCTAGCTGAGGCTAAAAGGGTGTGAGGCTTTGGCTGCCTTTGGGCTCTCTGTCTTCCTTTTGGCTCCTTCCTTCTGCTAAGGGGCAGCACAGGGGTCCCCTCCAGACAACTGGACCCTGTACTTGTTGGAAGAAGAACAGCAAGTTGCTTATGTACTGTGACTATATATGCATTATACCTGTCTATGCAGCAGGTGGCATTGTAGTATTATAGTGTAACATGCATGAAAATCTATTGCATGATGCATGAGAGGGAGTGCTTTCCCCAGTGTGTTCTGTTGTGTTCCTGTTTCCATGCTGTTAGGATATGTTCTGCTATCCTCCATGCAAGTCCTGAGGGGCGTGTCCAAGATGGCAATCTAAGCAGACGTGTGTCCCGGAGCGCTGCTGTGGAACTTTCGTTTTACTTATCCTGTGACGACTTGCAGACCTGTACAGGCGCCCTTCTGATCCCGCATGCCCAGCAAGACACCCCGGAGGGCTCCAAAGGGGAAGAAGTTACATTTCTCCCCTGATATCACCTTAGATATCTGCCCTGGGCCTGTTGTCTCGCTACAGCCTCATGGTAACAACATGGCCTCCCAGACTGAACCATTGGATCCTGCTGCTACCGCTGTCCCAGGCATCCCAGAGGTTATGGCGGCTATCGTCACCTGCAAGGCTGCCGTTGCGACCTGCCAAACGGCGCTGACCTCCAAACTTGAGGAAGTCCAGATGGATGTCGGGTTGCTCCGCCAGGACCTGGACAAGGTCCGGTCGCGCATGGCGGCGGCGCAGCTCCGGATCGGCCAAATGGAGGACCTGGCAGGTGAGACCTCCAATGAGTTGCCTACCATCCTAACCAGACTGAGAGCTCTCGAGTACAGAGCCGAAGACGCAGAGAATAGGAGTTGGCGCAATAATTTAAAAATCGTCGGCCTGGCGGAGGGGACGGAAGGAAGGAATCCTACAGTCTTCGTGGAGGGGTTGCTGAGGTCCCTGCTGCCGGCGGCCCAGTTCTCGCCATACTTTACCGTTGAGCGTGCGCATTGGATCCCTCCGAAGCCTGGTCTGGAGGGTTCACCACCATACACGTTTATTCTCTGCTTATTGAATTTTCGAGATTGTGATGAGGCCCTACGGGCGGCGAGGGCAGCGGGACCACTCGCGTATCAGAACTCCAAGATCCTAATTTTCCCTGACTAGACGATGGAAACCCAGAAGATGCACAGATCATTTGATTCCATGAAGGCGGCTCTGAGAGCGAAAAATATTGCATACAGCATCATGTTCCCGGCGAAGCTCAGGGTGGTAGATGGCGAAACGGTGCGATTCTTCACTAATCCCAAGGATGCATGCGCTTGGTTGGAGGCCTTGCCGCCGCTGGGCTAAGTTGTCACTACCAATTACTAGAGGTATTCTTCAATGGGTACGTACAGTTACATTAGCTGCACTGTTTGGTCTACTGACACCGGTTATTCCTACGCTTTGCCTGCCAAATAGGTGCTTGCCTGCTACGAACTATCATATGGGATCAGTAACTGCTGAGTGGATCCTGCGCCCAATTGGCGACCTATGGTCCTATCCAGGGATGCACTTTGCTTAGGTCCAGCATTCCTAACACACTGCCAATATGAGGATTATGATGGAGGGCTTGTCGCAGTGGGCGGAATGCTTGCTTGGAACACAGTTGGCATATACGGTGTCTGCTGTAATCATAACCGAAGCTCCATCACTAATTGAGTCACGGAAGAAGGTGCCTCAGTTGTGGGCGCGCTCCCTAAGGTTGTTTGACTGTCCTACGGTTTAAGAGGGGATTTTTTGGGATCCAATGCTACCTCCTAGATTATGGAAGTGGCGGGGTGGAGGGAGCACGCAGTTGCTGCTCCTTGGGGTTCTGTTACGTTTGTTTTTATTCGTTTTTTCGTTTATTGCTCGTTATTACGCTCATCAGGTATGATGATACTGTCAATCTCTAATATACCGCTGTATGTGGGGGGCTGTGGAACCTGTGGACGTGGTTTGTGGCTCCCCCTCCCTGAAACAATTATCCAGGTTTACAAAATTTATCTTGCCCTTTATATCATATTTCCCGCCCGATCTGATGGCCAATATCACGATTGTTTTGTGGAATGTAAAGGGGCTTAATTCTGCTGTGAAACGAGCCCTGGTGTTTGCCTACCTGCGTAGATTCTCCCCGCATATCTGCATTTTGCAGGAGACTCAGTGGGTTCCCGCATTCTTGGTCTTAAAAAGGCGTGGGTGGGCATGCATTATCATGCCACCTACTCCAGCTATGCTAGAGAGGTGAGCATACTGGTCCACAGGCCCCAGCAGTTTCAGGTCTTGGATGTTAAATCAGATTCTGGGGGACGCTATTTGATGGTTCATGCATTAATATGTAACATACCTTTTGTGTTAGTGGATTTGTATTTACCCCCCCCCCGGCTGAGGTGACCCTGCTTGATTCTATCATGCGGGCGGTGGTCTCCTATGGGTGTTCTAATGTATTATTAGTGGGGGATTATAATCTTACTCCGACTCCAGATCTGGACAGGCTTCACTCCCCTTCGGGATGGACTTCGGGCCTACCTCGATGGGCGGGAGCGTTCGGTCTGACGGATGTGTGGCGACACTTCGGACCTGACTTTCACGTGTCACTCGGCGACTCATAGGACGCTCTCGCACATCGACCTGGCCTATACCTCTTCCTCTTTGGGGAGAGTGTTGACAGTCGAGATTCTTTCTAGGGGAATCTCGGAACATGCCCCCCTTCTTCTCACGATCCAGATGTCACATGTGACTGGAGCTAGGGTCTGGAGGTTGTCCGGATATTGGATCTCAGACCCCAAGATACAGGAGGGGATGCCGGAGGAGCTCTGTAATTTCTGGCTCCGTAATGCTGACACGCCCGATCCATTATTACTCTGGGATGCTTTTAAGGCATGGTTAAGGGGGGAGTACATCAGACGCATAGCTGGGATCAGGAGGGACTCTGTGCACACTCTGGAACTGTTGGAGGAGGAGGTACACCGGAGGGAGGCAACTTACATAGCTGGCCCTAGTGAGGCGCACTACGCCGCCTGGCAGAGTGCCCTTAGCCGCCTGATGGTATTTCAATCTGAACAAACCCAAAAGTCGATGCTTGATGCGGCCCTGAGGGTTTTTGAATACGGTAATAAAAATTGGGAGACTCTTGGCGTGGTTGGCAAGGGAACAGCATGCGGCTACACACATTGGGGCGACTTCAGAGTGGTGAGGGGGACTTATTGGTTGAGCCCGAACAGATTAACAAATGATTCCAACAATTTTATGAGGATCTTTACTTGTCTAGGGTGTCCTATAGTGGCTCAACCCTGGAGGGGTATCTAGACCAAATTGACTTAGAGGATAAGGACAGGGACAGGTTAGATGGGGATATTACATTGGAGGAGGTTCAGACGGCTCTTGGTCTTATGCAGGCCGGGAAGGCCCCTGGTCCTAATGGGATACCCTTTGAATTCTATTCCTGCTACCAGGAATCCCTGGCCCCTAGATTCACCAAATTAATAGACGCCTTCATCTCTTCGGCAGCCCTGCCTGATTCTATGTCTGAGGCTCTTATTGTGTTGGTGCCCAAGCCTGGTAAGGAGCCGCAAGACTGTGCCTCGTATAGGCCAATCTCCTTAATTAATGCTGATGCCAAGATACTGGCAAAAATCAGACTAGATTTATGCCGGGCAAGGGCACTGACATTAATATCCCTCGGCTATTTCTCAATCTATCTGCCAATCATGATAACGCAGGGGAGAGAGTGGTGGCCTCGCTGGATGCGGAAAAGGCCTTTGACTCTGTCGAATAGCCTTTTCTTTGGAGCGTGCTGTGTAGATTCGGGTTCGGTCCCAAATTCATCCAATATGTACAACTCCTATATGGGTCGCCCAGGGCCAGAGTATGCACCAATGACAGAATTTCTGAGTCGTTCCCCCTGGCCAGGGATGCCCCTTGTCTCCCAGTTTGTTTGCTCTGGCCTTGGAGCCGCTGGCCATTCTTATCCGAGCATCCCAGCTTGTGGAGGGTTGGAAGGTTGGCCCCTTGGAGGAAAAAAAATTGCTTTATGCGGATGATACGCTTCTGTAGCTTAGTAATGCGGGTTCTTCCTTGCGGGCTGCCCTGAAGATCTTCGATGAGTTCGGATTCTTCTCGGGTATTAGGATAAACTGGAGCAAGTCAGTCCTGTTCCCTCTGGACTTAGAAGCCAGGGGAGCAGCGGAGCGCACTCCATTGGTGTGGGTGGATCAATTTAAATATCTCTGCATTCAGGTATCCAGAGATTTGCATAGGTATCCAGAGCTGAACATTCGCCCGGTGGTCACACAATTGAAAGACAGGTGTGCTTCCTGGGGCAACCTCCCCCTTAATCTCCTGGGCCTTATAAACCGCTTAAAATGGTGTTTCTGCCCAAGTTTTTGTATTTGTATCGCAATTGCCCAGTCCTACTTAAACCCTGTTTAAGGAAATTGATGGCTATATTAGTTCCTTTTTATGGGCGGGGTCTACGCCAAGGTTGGCTTGGTCTACACTTCAACTCCCTGTTGGGTGCAGGGCTTTGGCCCTCCCCAACCATAGAGTCTACTTCTGGGCTGCAGTTCTTGTTACTGTTCGTTGGTGGCTGGTGGGATCTAGGGCCTATGCTGCGGTCTGCCTTGAGACAGCCTTGGTGGGCTCACTCAAGGGGCTTGGAAATTTAATTTATAGGGGACTGAGGGCTGGCCGTTGGCTCCCTATTCCTACTAGAACAACACTGGGGGTGTGGTCGGTGGCTAGGGCACGGTTCCTTGAACCGGGTCACTGGTCCCCATATCACCCTTTGTGGGGTAACCCATCACTCCCACATCTTGGAATGCTCCCGGACACCAGTTATGGGCTAGGTATGGTATTACCAGGTTGAAGGATATTATGCAGACAGGGACTCTCCTGCCCTATACGGCCCTATCGCGAGCCTTCCACCTGCCGAGGTGGATGTATTTTAGGTATTTGCAGCTAAGACATGCTGTTCGCCACCAATTTCCAAGCCCCCCCATACTGGCGGCGGACCCGATAGAGGAACTTCTGACCCAGGAGAATCTGTCTAAGCCTTTATCGACACTTTATTTGGCACTCCTTAGGTTGCAATCCCCTAAGATAGACAAACTTTGGGAACAATGGCACCTAGACATCCCCTCGTTAGATAGGGAAACTTGGGAGGAATATTTTGAGGATAACTCTAAGATTATGATTGCTTCTAAAGATAAGTTGATACAGACAAAGTTCCTTCACAGAGTGTATTATACTCCACAGAGGCTGCACAAGGTCTATCCACAACGATCCTCGGCATGCACCAGATGTCAGACAGAGGAGGGTACCTATATGCACATGTTTTGGTCCTGCTCAAGGATACAGGAATTCTGGGGTGCGGTATTTGACGATATTGATTCTTGCTCGCAGTTGTCTCTGCCCCGCACCCCCCGAATTGGCCCTATTGGGTATTCATGAGGACGAGCAGTGACCAAAATACACTAAACTGTTAATTTCATATCTTTTATACTATGCAAATTTTAGTGGGTCTCCCCTTCCCCTCCCACGGTAGCTTCCTGGAGGAAATATGTCAATGAAGCTCTGCCTATGTACAAGTTGACATATATTCATAGGAACTGCCCTCGGAAGTATGATAAAATATGGCAGCCTTTGGAGGCTGGCCTATAAGCCTGGGATCTGTGCTTGTTCCTATAGAGTGTGTTACTTATTTAATGATCTCCTGCTGCTATATCTCTACTGTAGGACCTGCGTCTATACTTATAGAGGTATATATTTTCTGCATTGTATTCTCACTGTATTTTGTCCTTTTTACCTGTACTGGTGATTCTCAATAAAAAGCAATTTTGTTGTAAAAAAAAAAGTTGTTTCCTGTATTCAAGAAGCTTCCAGCGCATCATATTAATAATCCATTATGGGCCCAGGCACTGGAAAGAATACTACAAGTCAGTGAGTACTGTATACAAGCTGCTTTATGTTGCCATTTTGACAAGACCAGACATAGACCCAGAAGTGGGCAACAGTTTTACCGTTGTATTTCGTCGAACATATGTCATGAGTGACTGAACATCATAAGAAAGGTCACGGACCCGGGTATTACCTAATAATTATACTACGCGACCTTCGAAGAACTTATGTCCTTTGTTGAAAAAAAAAATGTTGTTTTAACGAAAAATAACTCTTAGTGGTCATGTCCATTTTTCCTGTTTTATGTCACTCTTATGTTACGTCTTTTATATATGGAGATATTCATATCTGCGTCCAGGATGTCATCTCTATATCGTCGTCCTCTAGTAATTTATTCATTGTGTGAGATATCCTTGTTCGTGTCTAGGGTCCGAATATCCGGTCGGAGGTTTCCGACGGTATAAAATAGTATGAAGGCTCCCGTCAAGGATACTTATATACAGTTGA
>BLSH010314447.1:1275709-1293177 GCA_018402905.1 Glandirana rugosa | reverse complement strand
TGTGTCCTGTGATGCTGAGCTGTATACTGTGTCCTGTGATGCTGAGCTGTATACTGTGTCCTGTGATGCTGGGGCTGTATACTGTGTCCTGTGATGCTGAGATGTATACCCCTGACACAATATGTGGAATACAGGGGACAGAGTGGGTGGATTCTATAAGGGGCGGGGCTTATTAAAAGTAGGAGGGGTCAAAGGGAAGGGCGGGGCCTGGCGCCCCCCCCCATCCAAAAACTTCACCAGCCGCCACTGACACAGACTGCAAAAAAAAAAAAAAACTTGACAAAAGGTCTTCTCCTCCCCCATTCTATCCAAAATAAGATATTGGTTTTGCCTAGAGATACACTGTAGGTTGTACATTTTGCCCCAGTCATCCTCCACCTATAACTGACATAAATATATTTAATTGTTTTCTCGTTCCAGGTAATCATAATGTATATTTTAGGTTACCTTTAGGAATGCCACTCAGCTTGGCTTCGGAGATGCGTAGGTAGTTGAGTTTTAGACCGTTGAATGCTCCAGCTTCAATGCCTCCATTTTCAAGAGGGTTCCCTCCCATTTCTAAAAGGAAATGAACAAACCAAAGTCATTTGATAATTTTGACCCATCGTTTTTCAGAGTAAATGTCTGGCATATTTGAGGGTATTAGAATTACTACAGCACCTTGATTAACCATCAACTTTTGACATTGTTTGCCAGGGCAAAGGAATAATACACTCTCTGGCCACTTTATTAGGTACACCTGTTCAATTGCTTTGAAAACCCAAATTGCTAATCCGCCAATCACATGGCAGCAACTCAATGTATTTAGGCATCTAGACATGCTAAAGACGTTTTGCTGAAGTTCAAACCGAGCATCAGAATGAGGAAGAAAGGGGATTTAAGTGACTTCGAACATGGCATGGTTGTTGGTGCCAGATGAGCTGGTCTGACTATTTCTGGGATTTTCACACACAACCATCTCTAGGGTTTACAGAGAATGGTCCGAAAAAGAGAAAATATCCAGTGAGTGGCAGTTGTGTGAAGGAAAATGCCTTGTTGATGTCAGAGGAGAATGGGTACACTGGTCTGAGATGATAGAAAGGCAACAATAACTCAAATAACCACTCATTACAACCAAGGTATTGAGAATACCATCTCTGAATGGACAACACATCGAAAATTGAAGCAGATGGGCTAAAGCAGCAGAAGACCACACCGGGTACCACTCCTGTCAGCTAAGAACAAAAAACTGAGGCTGCAATTCGCACAGGCTCACCAAAATTGGACAATAGAAGATTGGAAAAACATTGCCTGGTCTGAGTCTCGATTTCAGCTGCGACATTCAGATGGTAGGGTCAGAATTTGGCGTAAACAATATGAAAGTATGGATCCATCCTGCCGTGTATGAACGGTTCAGGCTGGTGGTGTAATGGTGTGGGGGGATATTTTCTTGGCAGGCTTTGGGACCCTTAGTACCAATTGAGCCACGGCCTACCTGAGTATTGTTGCTGACCATGTCCATCCCTTTATGACTACAGTGTACCCATCTTCTGATGGCTCCTTCCAGCAGGATAATGCACCATGTCACAAAGCTCAAATCATCTCACCATTGGTTTCTTGAAGGTGACAATGAGGTCGCCGTACTCCAATGGCCTCCACAGTCACCAGATCTCAATCCAATAGAGCAGTGGTTCTCAACCCTGTCTTCCAATACCCCTCAACAGGCCATGTTTTGGGAATTTCCAAAATACCAAGCAATTGACTCTGATTTAAAGCACCTGTGCAAGATATAGGAAAACCTGCAAACATGACCTGTTGGAGATTACTTGAGGACAGGGTTAAGAATCACTGCAATAGAGCACCTTTGGGATGTGGTGGAACGGGAGATTTGCGTCATGGATGTGCAGACGACAAATCTGCAGCAACTGTGTGATACTATCATGTCCAGGGGCTGACTGACAACTCATGGGGCCCCCGGGCAAAAGAAGATCATGGGGCCCCCAGTGTTCCCACACTCAAGCCACACCTGCACAAAGCCCACCTACGTATTGCACTGTCTACATTACATGCGTTTGTCACAGAATTTCTCTACGCTACGTTCAACATAAATGTTTAATGCAAGTTTATTTTTCTTTATTTTCTTAACTTATTAAGGTGCAACTATGTTAAAGTTCCAAAATGTACCAAAAAATGTCCACAGTACACAGGGGGCAGCAGGGCAGAGCATGGGGGAAGCATGGCAAAGTATAGGGGTCAGGAGGGCACACTACATGGGGAGCAGCAGGGCACATTATGGAGCACACCAGTGCAAATTACAGGGGGGTGGCTAAGCAGGGCACTGGGCATATCATGGGGCACACAGTAAGGCACATCAAAGGGTACACAGCAGGGCATGGGGCACAGGACATGGGGCACATCATGGGGCACACAGGGCACATCAGGGGGTACACAGCAGGGCACTGAGCACATCACAGAGCATGGGGCACATCACAGGGCACATCACAAAGCACATTAGGTGGTACACAGCAGGGCACATCAGGGGGTACACAGCAGGGCACATCAGAGGGCATGGGACACATAGGGTACATCAGGGGGTACACAGCAGGACATGTGGCACATAGTAGGGCACATCATGGGGCACACAGTAGGGTGCAGGGCACACAATAGGGCACATCCCAGGGCACACAGGGCACATCATAGGGTGCACATCACAGGGCATGGTGCGCATCATGGGGAACACAGAAGAGCCCATCACAGGGCACATCATGGGGCACAGGGCTCATCAGGCGGTACACAGCAGAGCATGGGGCACATAATAGGGCACATCACAGGGCACACAGCAGAGCACAGCACACATTATGGGGCACACAGTAGGGCACATCAGGGGGTACACAGGGCACATCATAGGGCATGGGGCACACAGTAGGGCAAATAGAGCACACAGCATAGTACATTGCTGCTGCAGTGTCCCAGCACTGGGATCCTCCAGACTCCACACAGTGTCTCTCAGGGCAGCCATCAGAAATTTACACAGCCTGGGCCCTCCCGGGTCTGACCTTCAACATTCCCCAGGGCCCGCCCACTGGACATCCCACCAAATCTGTTTTTTAGAGAAAGGTGTGTATCCCTTAGGCAGCGCTTGACCTTTGGTGTGGAATGCAGTGTCCTGTATGCAAGCTGCTGCTCTAGCCCAATTATTATGGGGGAAACGTATTATGTGTGAACAATTTTTGTTTTATATGTTCAAAACAGCGCTTGCAAAACTATGGTAATCCCCTTATTTCATGCTCAAAGTTCAATACATATGATATATAAAACCAATAGATAAATACATCAAAATCAATAAGTGCTGCTGTAGCCCAGTGGCTATAACACTTGCTATATGTGAATAAATAAAATTCAATTCCAACAGTGCTAACAGTTTAAAGTGATCCCTCTAATTCAATATATTTGCAATTTCTCATAAGTATAATAAATCAATACATAATAAATAATAAATATTTTAAATAAAGTCCGAATAAAGTGCTGTGCTCTGTGCAAAGACGGTATTTTTGATGTGCAATCCGTAGTTATACTGTGTGAGTGCTGTTTCAGTCCCAGACTGATAATACTTCAAATCCTTATCCAAGCAATAGTTCTTTGTGCTTTTAAAGTGCTCGTGCTACATATGGGTGCTTGAGTGGTGAAAAGAATAATATTTCAGGGGATTATACCCTGCTTACCGGATTCCTTTGACTCTCCAACCATACGGTGTGGAGAAGTCAAACCGATGACGTCACAGGAAGTGACGAAACGCGTCAGGTGATACTAGGTGCGAGAGGCCACGCTCTGTAGATCTGGAAGCAGGAAGTGAAATTTGAGCACTCAGCGCTGACAAACCTCAGAGCGATCACAGTAACCTGCAAATGCTTTGTTAGTAATGTTTGCACTGTGAAGTATTTGGCCAATAAACCATTCTCAAAGAGATACACGATGAGTTGTTCCTTTTTCTATCCACACATGGAATAACAACCGCGGAGAAAGCGAGAGGAAGGAGAGGACCATTATATCCATAGGTCGGATTATAGACCTAAAGCGCGGTTTGACTTCTCCACACCGTATGGTTGGAGAGTCAAAGGAATCCGGTAAGCAGGATTGGGGGGGTCCAGTGGGGGGAGAGCACACAGGGGGACGCCATGGGGAGAAAGGACACAGGGTGACACCATGCGGGGGAGGACACGGGGACACAGTCCAGGGGGAGGACATCATGGCATCATATCATGGGGCCTCCTGCGGTCCTGTAGTGGCTGCCACACCGCCACTCCCCGCCCCCACCATGGCGGGCATGGTTGTCTCCAGACTCCAGTAAAAGCAAATGTACAGCCTCACCCGATGCCTGTAATAATACCTCTCACCATGTGTTGCTCCCTGCCGGCCCCTCCTCTCTTCTTGTCCGTCCCGGTGATGTCATGATGGCACCTGGGGTGGACAGGAGGGAAGAAGGAGCCAGCGGGGAGCAACACACAGTGAGAGGTAGTATTACAGCGGCTTCCCGTGCTAGACTTGCAGAGCCACTCATGGGGCCTCCCAATGGCCCCGGGTCCTTGGGCAGTGCCCGATGGGTCAGTCTGCCCCGATCATGTCACTATGGACCATGTAGACTCTATGCTACGAAGAAGGCAGTTATGAAGGCAAAGGGGGGTCCAACTCGGTACTAGCAAGGTGTACCTAATAAAGTGGCCGGTGCGTATATAATCTAAAAGGGTCAACAAGTTCAAAACACCGGAAATAGTAACGCTTAAACATGTGCAATTTGTTTCAGTACAAATCAAAATTCTCGTTATTTGGAGATTAGGTTGTATCCAAATTTCCAAATCGCAATAGTAACGAATTTCAATGAACCTGAAATAAATTATAACAAAATGTTCAAATTCGACAATAAACGGAATGAAACAATGGAAACATATTGCAATAAAGACAGTAAAGTATAAAAGTGAAATAAGATGATTCCTGCTTAGGCTACTTTATAGAAAAGAATAAAACAGATTAGAAAAAAAAATAAAAGCATAGAATATAAAGGAATATAATAGAGTAGAAAAGAATAGAAAATAATAAAATTACGTGTTTTCCCCTACAAGAGTTTAGCAGCAGTAAAAAACACGTTTTTTGCACACACATTCACTCACGTTTAAGTTTGTTAATGTGCATTTAAGTGTCTGGCATTAATGCATTCTATTGGCCAGAATTGTATTTATTCTGGCCATTAGAATGTATAAACATGCGAACGCACATAAACGTGCCTAGCTTTAACGCATGTTTGTGATTATACGTGTTTAGGCACTTTTGAGAGGTTTTGTTATGCTCAAATCTTCTCCTGAACACAACTTTTTTCTCTGCCTCTAAATGCCTCTGACACCAAACTCCTGTAAACACTTATAGTGTGCGTGGACACATGGAGGGGCGTTTAGAGGAAGAGAAAAAAAAAAAGCTCAAATGCCTGTAAAAGTAGCCTTTTTCGGCTAAAGTGTGCATGAGCCCTAATAACCAACTTCTCTTGTTTGCTCCCTTTTGTCTTGCTCAATATACTATTGAAAGTAATTTGCTATATCTGTTTATGAAGTGCACAAAATGACTTGTTGATCCTGCCAGAAATCCAGTAAGGTCTTCACTACCTATGCGCTCTGCCTGCACTGCACTGAAATCACAAGCAGTGTTACCAGCCCAGTTCTCTTCTTTAGCCTACAGAACATGACCCCTCTGTTATAGAAATTAAGATGGAAAGGGGTTCTGTGGACCAAATAAGGAATTGAACAGCCTAGGGTGACAGCCCTGCTCCTGCATGTAGGCAAGTGCAGCTAGCTAGTCTGCCACTAGGGGGCTCTGTGTTGGAGTAGTGTCTGGGTACAGCAGGCCGTGTAATCAGGTGCTAAGCCTCTTTTAGTTAGAGCCTTTCTGCAGTGATGTCATGGGAGAATCAGGTCCTAGATATAAGCCATGTTGGGGAGGAGCCCTAGTGCAGTTGGGGCATGGGAGCCAAACATCCCTCACCAGCTCCGATGTAACCAGTACATGGAGGCCCTGGAGAGGGCAAGAGGCTAAGGAGGACTAGGACTGCACCCAGGAGAGGTGGCTGTAGACCTCCTGATTCTTATGGAGGTGGGGGCTAGAGCGGGTTACAAAAGACCTTTTAGGCCAGGAGTTCCCTGAGTGAGGCTGCTTCCCTGGAGGGTCCTGGGCAGTGCCGGGACAAGGTCACCTAGAGTCCAGGGCGAACATGCTAACCTGCGCCCCCCCAAGATGTATGAGCATTATGTGCAAGCAAAAATCCCCCCCATAAGAGTACTAATCTGCACACAAATCCCCCCTCCCCAAATCTCCTTGTGGTGCCCCCTCACCTCACATGATACCACAGTGCCCAGGGCAGCTGCCCCTCCTGCCCAGCCCTGGTCCTGGGAGAGGTGCACCCATTGAGAAGGTGCCTATAGAGAACCAGTCCTGTGAGTACTGATGACCCCAGGTAGAAGGAGACTGTTAGAGGGAGACACCTGCTTAAAGTGCTGCACATGCTTTCACATGTGACTGATGTGGACTGTCCACTAAATGTGATTGACTATGTAATGTCCAGTGACAAATGTATGTCAATCTGATGTGACTGTTATGTCATTTCCATCAATAAAGTGCAGCAACCCTATTCATGCGTGAACATTCCTTCCTTGGGATATAAAGGACAACGTGTGCAGGCCTCAGGCATGGAGTAGGCACAATATGGCAGAGCTTTTAGCCTCAGCAGGTGGGATAGTGTTCTAGCAAAAGGACAGGAGCGGGTCAGGGACTTGTGTTTTTGGTGTTAACGCTAACCAATTGTAAAGCCCCTGCTTACATGCAGAGATACTGCATTATGCGTTAGCATAATGCTATATCTCAAATATATTAATCGTAAAAAGGTCAGGTCTGAGCATGTAGGCCCTTTACAAAATAATCTAGAGTGTGTGACTGGGGACAAAGAGAAGGCAAACTTATTAAATACTTTCTTCAGCTCTGTGTATACAAAGGAGCATGGGGGAGCTCATGTCCACGATGGGGGTGGTAGTGACACATCCCCAAATGATCCACAATGGCTCAAAAGTGAAATGGTCCAGAAGTATTTAGACAGAATAAAGGTAGATAAAGCACCTGGACCAGATGGCATCCATCCACGGATCCTAAAGGAATTGAGCCTTACTTTTCAATATATTTATAAATGATATAGGGTCTGGGATTAAAAGTACTATTTCAATGTTTGCAGATGACACCAAGCTATGCAGTGGAATAACGTCCTTACAGGATGTCTCCAACTTACAAGCCGACCTCAATGCACCGTCTAATTGGGCGACTGTGTGGCAAATGAGGTTTAACGTTGACAAATGTAAAGTTATGCACTTGTGGACTAAGAATATGCATGCATCGTACATACTAGGGGGAGTACAACTGGGGGAATCCATAGTGGAGAAGGATCTGGGGGTTTTGGTAGATCATAAGCTTAACCACTTCAGGATTTCACACTTTAGGACCAGAGCAGTTTTTGCGATTCGGCACTGCGTCACTTTAACTGACAATTGCACGGTCGTGCGATGTTGTACCCCAACAAAATTTGCGTCCTTTTTTTCCCACAAATAGAGCTTTCTTTTGGTGGTATTTGATCACCTCTGCATCATTTCTGATTGCCGCTATAAACAAAAGAAGAGCGAAAAAACCAAATTTCTTACTTTTTGCTAAAATACAAATCCAAATAAAAAAAATATAAAAAAACATTTTTTTCCATCGGTTTTGGCCGATTTATATTCTTCCTCATATTTGTGGTAAAAAAAATCGCAATCGGTATTTATTGATTGGTTTGCGCAAAACTTGCCGCGTTTATGGACGATGAGAATTCATTTCTGGGGTTTTTATTTTTTTTGTTTACTAGTAATGGCAATGATCTGTGATTTTTAGCGGTACTGCGATATTGCAGCGGACATGTCGGACCATTTTGACACTTTTTTGGGACCATTGGCATTTATACAGCGATCAGTGCTATCAAAATGCACTGATTACTGTGTAAATGCCATTGGCAGTGAAGGGGTTAACCTGCAGGGAGCGCTCTAAGGGTTAACTGTGTTCCCCGGGCGTGTTCTAACTGTGTGTGGGCTGCCCTGGCTGGGGA
Source organism: Glandirana rugosa (assembly GCA_018402905.1). Classification (NCBI taxonomy): domain Eukaryota; kingdom Metazoa; phylum Chordata; class Amphibia; order Anura; family Ranidae; genus Glandirana; species Glandirana rugosa. The sequence continues at coordinate 1,285,037 of BLSH010314447.1, read as the reverse complement.
AAGGGGATGATCACGGCTTCCATATAGGGGAAGCCTGTGATCATCGCCCTTCCCCCTTCAACAGAACGGAGATCCGTGTTTACGTACAGGGACCTCCGTTCTTTCACTGCGGGGGGGGGGCATCGCGGGTAGCCGGTGGCGATCGAGTCCACCGCACCCGCTCCCTGGCCCCCCTGGACACTTTTAGCGCACAATGTATGACGGCGGTTTGCGATAACGAGCCACTCTGTCGCCGTCAGACTGCAGTCGGCAAGTGGTTAATATTGGCATGCAATGCCCAGCTGCCATTTCCAAAGCAAGCAAAGTCCTTTCTTGTATTAAGAGAGGTATGGACTCCAGAGATAGGGACATTATTTTGCCCCTGTACAAATCATTAGTAATGCCTCATCTGGAATATGCAGTTCAGTTTTGGGCACCAGTTCTCAAAAAGGATATCGGGGAACTGGAGAAAGTGCAGAGAAGGGCAACCAAACTAATAAGAGTCATGGAGGTGCTCAGCTATGAGGAAAGATTAGAGGAACTGAATTTATTCTCTTGAGAAGAGGAGATTAAGGGGGGATATGATCAACATGTACAAGTATATAAGTGGTCTATATAGTGAACTTGGTGTTGAGTTATTTACTTTAAGGTCATCACAAAGAACAAGGGGGCACTCTTTACGTCTAGAGAAAAAAAGATTTCATCTCCAAATACGGAAAGGTTTCTTCACAGTTAGAACTGTGAAAATGTGGAATAGACTCCCTCCAGAGGTGGTTTTGGCCAGCATGGTTGATTGCTTTAAAAAAGGCCTGGATTCTTTCCTTAATGTAAATAATATAACTGGGTACTAACATTTTTAGGTAAAGTTGATCCAGGGTGAATCCGATTGCCTCTCGGGGGATCAGGAAGGAATTTTTTCCCTCCGCTATAGTAAATTGGATCATGCTTTGCTGGGGTTTTTTGCCTTCCTCTGGATCAACTGTGGGTGAAGGATTGTATATGGGATTGTTTGGTTATATATAATTTTTTTTTTCTAATTTTTTTTTTTTTTTGCTGAACTAAATGGACTTGTGTCTTTTTTCAACCTGACTAACTATGCAACTATGCATTCTCATCCTAGTATTGGAAGTGGCTACTGGTAGGATCACCAGGTGAACATAGAACAAAAAAAAATGAAAAAAGAAAACTAATGCAGCCACCACTTCTAAGGACTGGCAAACTGCAATACATTTAAATAGCAAATGACAAACACATACCAATGCAGTTCATGTTTTTCAGCCCGTTGAAGACATCTTTAGGGATTTTTTTGATCTTGTTTTCGTGAATGCGCAGCTCCACCAGGGCCTTGGGTAGACTCTTGGGGATCTCTTCCAGGCTGTTTTTGGAGATGTACAGCTTCTGGAGATTAACACACGGTTCAAATGCTTTCTCGTTAACTTTGGAGATCTTGTTGTTTACCAGCACCAGGGCCTGAAAGAATAAAAGAATAAGAAATAACATACATTTTCTTTGTTCATTTAGGACTGCAGCTCATTGGGCTGAAAATATCTATCTGAAGGTTCAACTGCCTGTGTTGCCCTATAACTAATACTAGGGGTCGACTGATTATTGGCAGCCGATATTTACTTTTTTTTTTAAGTATCCTTAACAAACTTACCGATTATTACTGATACTGCTTCAAGTGGTTGTACCGGGATAATGCGTGCAGCTGCAGGCATCACCCCAGTACCGTTCTTTAGAGCAGACAGTCGGCTTTCTTGTAATGACAACCGATGGGGCTAAGCAGCCCCTCGCCCGTTATCACAAGTAGTGGGAGAGGACGTTCCCCCTTCCACCGCTCCGCTTGGGTCTCCCGTTCCACCGGGAGACCCGAGCTACCAGCCAGCACGTCCACCGGCTGATTGCTTTGTTCTGATCTAGTAACCTGGAAGCTATGTCATGACATCCCTTCCGGATTACTGGCATCCTAAAGGAGTCAGTTTTAAAAAATGTAAAGTATTCAAAAACGCCGATCTTGGTGTCTTATAGACCCCAGATCCCTCCATAAAGAGTGTCTGTCACTGCCTATTACTGACACAAGGGATGTTTACATTCCTTCTGACAGAAATAAAAGGGATAAAATAAAAATATAAATGGACAGTGTAAAAATAAAAACTTTAAGTTTACATCAGCCTTAGGTTCACTCAGACCAATGGTGCAAACTGGGGGTCAGCCAGGGCTAGGAGAGCAGTACCTGAGCTGTGGTCTCTCCAGGGTGCCCAGGTGGAGTCAAACCTTTTTCGGGTGACCTTGCAGGTTGCCAACCACTCCTCTGCCGACATGATCTCACCCACCTTTGCAATCCATTCCGTCTCAGTCGGTGTTCGTGGGCTTTTCCAATAAGTTGGTATAAGGCGTTTAGCTGCGTTGAGAAGGTAGGGTAGAGCACTTGGTTTGTAGTGAGATGGAGATGTGGAGGGGAAGTGAAGGAGAAAGTGCTTGGGGGAATCAGGTAGGCTCCCACGAGGCCTTAGGAGATATGTTTGCTGCAACCTTTCTGGTCAACGGTCAGCAGAGGGCAGTCCCACCAAATGTGTAGGAGTGTGCCCTTCTGTCCACAACCCCTCCAACATAGCTCCGAAGCAGGGATAAATTCTGGCTAATGTCATTTGGTACCTAAACCACCATGTTAGCAGTTTATAATTGTTCTCTTGTGTCTTAAATTCCACTGAGCTGGAGTGTGTTAAATGATATAAGTGATCAAGTTGTTCGTTTGTGAATGCACACTGCAGGTCGCATTCCCATTCTTTAATAAAGTATGGTGTAGAGTGAGGCTTATCCACCTCAAGTAATATATAGAGGGTGGAGATCATGTGAGGCAGAGGATCCTGGTCTGCCCACAGGCGTTCAAACTCTGTGAGAGTGGATCTGATCCACTACTCATGATGTCGTGTTGTGACAAATTCTGCTAGCTGGCGGTGTCTCCAAAAATCATAGGGGAAGCTACCATAGCGTTCTCTAAGATTAGCAAGTGGCATCACAGAATGGCTCTGTGTAAAATGAGCCAGGCTGTAAGTACCATCTCTCACCCAGGGTCCAAAAGAGGACAGCTGTTCACCAGGGGGGAACCACGGAAAGCCACAGACCAGTGCCAATGGGGAGGTGGGGGGGGGGGGGGCTAAAGCTAAAGAGCTATTCAATCTATCCCATACCTTTTAATACATGGGTGGTTAAATTAGAAGCCCACTCAGAAATGCCTCTGTCTCCCCTTGGCACCCACAGGGCGTATGACAGATTCCGGCCTGCCATAACCTATTCCATATTACTCTGTAGTTTTGAGAAATATTAGGAAGGCTAAGAACTCCATTTCGCTTGGATCTCTGCAAGATCGCCAAGGCTATTCTAGGCTTTCTGCTTCTCCACACAAACCTTATGAACAGACTACAAAGCTCTTTAAAGACGTGAGGGGGCAAAGGGATAGGTGCCATCTGCAGGAGAAATAACACAGGGGGTAGTATGGTCATTTTGATGATAGTCGTGTGGCCCATCCACGTAAAGGTCTCTTTGTCCCAAGATTGTAAATCTTGGCGAACCTGTTTAAGTATAGGGACATAGTTGGCAGTGTATAAAGTATCTAGTTTATCTGTAAGGGTGTATTCCCAAGTACTTCAAAGTTGGGGATGCCCAAGTACTGCAAATTCTTTTAAATACACCTGGGTTACCTGTGCCTGTTGGTGCAGGCAGCATCTAATCGTCAGACTGTAGTCTCTGCAGGAACAGGTGGCTACAGTGGGACTCCAATGGACCCTGCAAGCCAAGGAGCCACCCTTAAGCAGCCCATAGATAATACAAATTTCTTTCCTTTCAGCAAGTGTGGAAGGAAAGAAAATTGCTTGATTCCCCCATCAACACAGTCAGAGTTGATGGGGGAATCCCTCCCGCAGCACTATTGTGCTCTGCTGGTGGGGAACCTTCCCTGCCGGTAGAACACAATGGTCACTACTGGTGGTTATAGCCACCTGCAGTGATCTCATGAAAATAACCTGACGGCTGGTTGTACTGAAGGCAATCAATTGATTGATTTCAGTACAATCAGCCTGACCACAGATGGATCGAATCTCATCCAGTTCAGCAGGTACCATCTATGGCCGGCTTTACACTGGATAGCGAGACTAGAGATCAGCAAACCAGCTAAAACTAGCAGCATACAGTGCTCAGTGGCTGCAGCTGCTGATCATCGATAAAATCCCCCAATTCACTTCCGACGAGTATGGGAGGCAATACGCTGATCAAAATTTCAATTTGTGTATGGCCAGTTTACGTCTGTAGTCAGTTTAAGACTGTACTACCTATTTGCAGGAAAGAAACACAAAGTAGACATGTGCAGAATGAAAAAAATTGTTATGTTTCGATTTGTTATTTACATAAATTAATTTAGTTAAATTTTTTTGGAATTCATTTTCTTTATTCGAATTCCATTCAAAATAAATTTGAATCGAATTCCATTCAAAGTCAAATTTATTCTATTCCAAATTCACAAAAAATGAACCAAGTGCCCAATAGCAAATTAGCAGCAGAAAATGAAATGGTCTATTGCAACGCACATTAACACACACATGCACTAACGCAGCACAGTGCTGTAAATGGGCCCATTCTCAGTACAAATCCTTCTGTAGATGAACCTGCTTCCATATACAGTATGCTTTTCATCTGTGTATTAGGATGTTTGGAGTTCAGCTTTAATGTTGTCAGTGATATCTTAGCACATATAAGGATCACTAATAGCAGATATCTAGAACAATACAATATTGTTTCACCATATAACCCCATACACATGTATTTATAGGACAGTAGATTCTGTGAAGACATGAAAAGCATTTTACTGTACAAGTAATCTACATAAAAATATCCCCTTACATAGAGTTTGCTAAGTCCTTTCAAGTCATCTTTCTTAATTTCCATAATTTTGTTGTTCTGGAGGTCCAAGAGCATGGTATCCTTTGGAATGTTCTTAGGCACACTTGTCAGACCTAAAAGAGAAAGCAGTCTGCTTAGTCAATGATATTGTTACAATTGTGTTTCATTTTTTGGTACATAATAGACAACTATGCTCTACCAGAGTTCTGTGGAACCTAAGAGTTCCTCTGGGGGTTCTTTGAAACATTTCTAAATTTTAGATATCCAACTCCTGACACCAATAATCTTTTTTGCTATCCGTAAAGGGCAGGGGGGGGGGGGGATGCATTCTTCTCACTGACCTTTAATGTAAGGGGCATTCATCCCACTGACCATTAATGTAATGAATATTTTTCTCACTGACCCCCAATATATGAAGCATTATTTTCATTGACCACCAATGTAAGGAGCATTCTTCCCACTGACCACCAATGTAAGAAGCATTCTTCTCAGTGTTCACCAATGTGAGGAACATTCTTCTCACTGCCCACCAATGTAAGAAGCATTCTTCTCAGTGTTCACCAATGTAAGGAACATTCTTCTCACTGCCCACCAATGTAAGAAGCATTCTTTTCACTGTCCACCAATGTAAGGGACATTCTTCCTACTGACCCCCAATTTATGAAGCATTTTTTTCACTGCCCACCAATGTAAGGAGCATACGCCCCACTGATCACCAATGTAAGGGACATTCTTCTCACTGATCACCAATGTAAGGAACATTCTTCTCACTGACCACCAATGTAAGGAGCATTCTTCCCACTGACCACCAATGTAAGGAGCATTCTTCCCACTGACCACCAATGTAAGGCACATTCTTCCCACTGACCACCAGTGTAATGAGCATTCTTCCCTCTGACCTCTAATGTAAGGAAAAGTCTTCCCACTGACCACCAATGTAAGGAGCATTCTTCACACTGATCAACAATGTATGGAGCTTTCTTCTAACTGACCACCAATGTATGGAGCTTTCTTCTCACTGACCACCAATGTAAGGAGCATTCTTCCCACTAATAACCAATGTAAAGAGAATTCTTCCCACTGACCACCAATGCAAGGAGAATTCTTCCCACTGATCACCAATGTAAGGAGCATTCTTCCCACTGATCACCAATGTAAGGAGTATTCTTCTTACTGACCACCAATGTAAGAAACATTCTTCACACCGATCACCAATGTAAGGAGCACTCTTCTCACTGACCACCAATGTAATTAACATTCTTCCCACTGACCACCAATGTAATAAGAATTCATCGAAATTGGAAAAGAACAACTGACTGACTTAAGCGGTACCAGAAGAGGACAATGAAAATCCTATATCGAGCTAATATAGGAATATTCAGCTACTCCTTACTATTGGATATTATGGCATCATTTACCAGGCTGCTCTCCGATGACATATGGCACACTACTCTCTGTTTTTATGATCTTTATTGGCTCATGCTAGGGCACATGTAAGTGGGCAGCTACACATATGATTAAAATGTTTCTTTTTTTGTGGGTATCCCAAAAGCGGGATGATATGTGCATTGTGCTGATATTTTGATACACTATGATTAATAGCTATGCCTTTCTCTTTGGATAGGCCACCTCTATCTGTGGTCAAGATATAGAGGTCCTAAGGAAGCTATAATTGTCAAACGCGTCAACCTCTTGACACAACAGTAATAGAGTCACATAAGAGTAATAATTCACATGTTATATATGTATCGAGCTAATGCTTTTCTTTTAAAAAAAGTATGTTAAACAATTTTAACTTTTGTAATAAAGACAATATTTGTCCTCTTCTGGTACTGCTAAAGTCCGTCAGTTGTTCTTTTCCAATTTCGAAGTATCTTAAAGAATGAGGTACCCATGTAGACGAAAGCTTCTAAGGAGAATTCTTCCCAATGACCACCAATGTAGGGAGCATGCTTCCCACTGACCACCATTGCAAGGAGAATTTTTCCCACTGACCACCAATGTAAGGAACATACTTCCCACTGACTACCAATGTAAGGGACATTCTACTCGCTGATGAAGAATTTTCCTACAGTCTGCCAAAGGCCACTAATGTTAAGGGGCCCTTCTCCCACTGACCACCAATCTAAGGGGGCATATCTCAACTTACCATCAACATAAGCAGGCATTTCTCCACTGTCCACTAATGTGAGCAAAACATAGATTTGTCTCTTTTTTGGCCGTGATTGTTATTACTTTTGTTTCATTATGATTTTTTAAAATAAGTTTGTCATATATGCCCTGGGTGTCAAATGCACAACGTATGCCCCATTCCTGACTTTTATTCTTGCCTATATCTTAACTTACTGTTTATACTAATTTGTCATGAGCTGCAGATCTAGTAATTATTAATAGGGGTTCCCCAAGACCTGAAAGTCATTTAATGGATTCCATGCTAAAAAGTTTGAGAGACGCTGTGATATAGAATGCAACCACCTAATGGTTTCACATAGCTCCTCACACAACTCCAGTAGATCTTAAATGGGGGCCCCATTATTCCTGTCAGAGTTTTTATGTCTTCCCATTATTGTAGCTGGTAATGCTGTTGAAGTCCCAAGAAAATATAAGAAGCACATATTTCACAGTGCAGCGTAGTCACAACACGCCGGCCGATGGAACGTTATGAAAATGTCACTGCAATGCACACCAGCCTCTTTGATGTACTGCAGCAGCTGGTGTGAATGGACCCTCAGATAGGTAGAATAGGAGGTCGTTGACTAAACAGCTGGAGTCTACTGCATACAGTTGTGCTCATAAGTTTACACACCCTGGCAGAATTTATGATTTCTTGGCCATTTTTCAGAGAATATGAATGATAAGACAAAAAACATTTTTCACTCATGGTTAGTGTTTGGCTGACACCATTTATTATCAATCAACTGTGTTTACTCTTTTTAAATCATAATGACCACAGAAACTACCCAAATGACCCTAATCAAAAATTTACATACCCTGGTGATTTTGGCCTGATAACATGCACACAAGTTCACACAAAGGGGTTTGAATGGCTATTAAAGGTAACCATCCTCACATGTGATCTGTTTGGTTGTAATTAGTATGTGTGTATAAAAGGTCAATGAGTTTTTGGACTCCTGACAGACCCTTGCATCTTTCATCCAGTGCTGCACCGACGTTTCTGGATTCTGAGTCATGGGTAAAGTAAAAGAGTTGTCAAAGGATCTGTGGGAAAAGGTAGTTGAACTGTATAAAACAGGAAAGGGATATAAAAAGGAATTGAGAATGCCAATCAGCAGTGTTCAAACTCTAATCAGGAAGTGGAAAATGAGGGGTTCTGTTGAAACCAAATCTCGGTCTGGTAGACCAACTAGAATTTCAGCCACAACTGCCAGGAAAATTGTTTGGGATGCAAAAAAAACCCCACAAATAACTTCAGGTGAAATATAGGACTCTCTGAAAACATGTGGTGTGGCTGTTTCAAGATGCACAATAAGGAGGCACTTGAAGAAAGATGGGCTGCATGTTCGAGTCGCCAGAAGAAAGCCATTACTACAGCAGAATAAATTGAAGGTTCTGGAGTGGCCATCTAAGTCTCCTGACCTCAATATCATTGAGCCACCCTGGGGAGATCTCAAACGTGCAGTTCATGCAAGACAGCCCAAGAATTTCCAGGAACTGGAGGCTTTTTGCCAAGAGGAATGGGAAGCTTTACCATCTGAGAAGATAAAGAGCCTCATCCACAAATACCACAAAATACTTCAAGCTGTCATTGATGTTAAAGAGGCAATACACTGAATTAAGAACTGGAGTATGTAAACTTTTGATCAGGGTCATTTGGGTAGTTTCTGTTGTCATTCTAATTTAAAAAGAGTAAACACAGTTGATTGATAATAAATGGCTTCAGTCAAACACTAACCATGAGTGAAAGAAATATTTTTGGGTTATCGTTCATATTCTCTGAAAAATGGCCAAGAAATCATAAATTCTGCCATTGTATGTAAACTTATGAGCACAACTGTATCTGAAAGACCTGGCCAAAGGTCCACGCTATTGGAGATGTCCCTGTACCACCTGTATCGCCCTCTCCACTAGAACTGAACTATATATTTCATGTTTGTACAACATATTTAGCTTTTTGCATTGAGTTTAGCTTCATTGTCCCCACAATGACTTGCTCTTTTGTGATCTTCTAAAATAAAGGGATCCACCAGAACAAAATGTTGTCTCACCATCAAAGCCTACCTTAGAGGTAGTATTTTTTCTGCTGAGACAGAACACTCAGTGGAGAGAATGCTTTGCCAACCAACTCTGTTTATTGGGAGCCTTCAACCACCTTTCTGTAAAGTACAAGAGCTGCATTGTATATTTTACAAATGGTCGTGGGCCAAAAAAATCAGTATATTGAATGAGTCCCCCCCTCACATGAAGGTCTTCACAGGAGTCCACACCAGACTCC
>BLSH010314447.1:1226905-1256606 GCA_018402905.1 Glandirana rugosa | reverse complement strand
TCCCCCCCCCCCCCCCCCAACCCCCTGGGGAGAGGAGCAAAATGGCAGATGTAGTCAGGGCTCAGAACTACATATTGCACAGGGGGCGCAAAGTTCAGCAATGCTTGTGGGGTTCAGAAGTGCATATCACACAAGGCGCAGGACTCAGGATGCATATCAATCAGGGCTCAGGAGTGTGTTTTGAGCAGGGCTTTAGGAGTGCGTATTGCGTAAGGCTCAGGAGTGGGTAACGCATAGACCAGTGTAAAAATTACCTTCCCCCTCAAACCCCCTTTTCAGTGTGAAACTAGTCTTCCAACCCCCTCCCCCACTAGAAAGCTTAACCCCAACTTGCCCTCCATCCAGTACAGAGCTCTCCCCCCAAAGTTCTCTCTCTCCCTAATATAAAGTGCCATAGAGAAGGGTTGCTGTGGAACAGCGGCTAACAGCTCCTCATCCTGCCCTCAACAGTCCTCAGCGCAGGGAGAGCTGCTTCTATGAGGCTGGGATCTGCTGTCATAGGGATGGAGCAGGGCAGGGAGCGCTCTGTGCAAGCCCAGGAGAGGAACGCTATCACTCATTGTAAACATAGAAGCAGAAAACTTCCTCTACCGGCTTCTGTGTTTACAACAAGTGAAAGTGGTGAGTACAGTGCCAGAGGTGGCAACAGTGCCGGGACAAGGTAATTCGGTGCCCAGGGCGAAGATGGCAAACTGCACCCCCCACTCTAAAATATGGGCGTGGCCTAAATTAGGCTACACATTGGGTGTGGCTTAAAGGGAGTGTAGTTTAATAGAGTCTGAGATGACTTGCATGTAGTAGTAGTAGTAGTAGTGTGGAATGCAGTAATGTTAAATAGGGAATGTTCAGTGTGGAGTATATGGCGGTGGGTAGTATGTGCAGGAAAGGATTGCGGAGTGTATGTAGGTGGGTATAATGTGCATGTTAGGAGTGTGGCGTGTCCAGCGGTGGGTAGTATGTGCAGGATGGTGTCAGTAGTTCTTTATTTTTATTTTTTTACAATTTAATCTTTTTGTATTTTTTTTTTTTCATTTTTTCAAAATGCTTTTTGGGGGCCAGTGGATGGTGTCAGTAGGGCAGTGGATTTTTTTTTATTATTATTATTTTATTTTATAAATTTATTTTTACAATTCATTTTTGTATTTTTTGTTTTTCACAATAATTGGGGGTGGGTAGTGGACGGTGTCAGTGTTTTTTTGTTTTTTATTATTTTGTTGTATTATTTTTAAATATTTTTTTCACAGTGTTTTTATGGTAGGGGTGGGGGGTATGTGGCCATGGATGGTGTCAGTAGGGCAGTGGACGGTGTCAGTAGTTTTTTATTTTTACATGTTGATTTTTTTACAATTTAATTTGTTTTTAATGTTTTTTCACAATGCTTTTTAGGGGGAGGGGTTCGGAGCAGTGGGCAGTGTTAGTAGGGCAGGGGGGAGTGGCGTTGGTAGTTTTTTATTTTATATATTTTTTTAAAATTTTATTTTTTAATCATTTTTTTCCAGCCCTGTTGGGGGGCTTTGGTGAGATATTAGGGGTCTAAAAAGACTACTAACACCTCTCCTTTGAGACAGGGAAAGGTACTGAGGACATAGATTCTCCAGTCCCTTTCTCAGTACTAAACATGAATGAACAGGAAACAGCAGCTCCGTGCAATTCATAAACTGAAGCAGAGTAATACACAGGTTGCTCTGCTCAGTTATCACAGGACATTGAGAGCGTTGGTTATAGATCACTCCTATGTCCCATTCAGACAAGGAAGAGGCCGGTAAATGACTATTCCTCCGCTCGCCATCCTGACACATCACCCCCGCAACCAGCGGGAGAGGAGAGGAGGGAAGCTGGCTGCGGGGGACGAGGGGGGTGGAGGAGGAAGACACATCGGCTTGAGAACAGGCGGAAGGAAGCTGGAGAAGGACGACAGGCGCAGGGGGGCTGGAGGACAGGCGGAGGGGGGCTGGAGAAGGACAGGCAGAGGGGGGCTGGAGAATATGCTTGTGCAATTCGTTTCATTCCGAATTTCGTTTTTACCGAATTTTGCAAAATTCTGCAATTTGGACGAATTCCGAATTTTCAATTTGCGAATTTTTCCCGAATTTTCGTTTTTCCGAATCGCGGTAATTCAGAAATTGCCGTAATTTGGAAATTCGGCAATTGGAACAGCCGAAAATCCGAAATTTGGAAATTCAAAAATTTGGAAATCCGAAAATTGGAAAAAACTAAGAATATTTGAAATAATAACTAACTAATAACTATTAAATTATAGGTATTGGAATTTCCTTGAAAGTTTGGCTGTTAATGAACTTAAATATGAAATTTAGCACTAATAGTCATACTTTCAAGAAAATTTCAATACCTACATTTAATAGTTATTTATTATTATTTCAAATATTCTTTCTTATTTCCGAATTTCGGAAATTCGGAAATAAGGAAGAACATTTGAAATAATACTTTATTAATTTATTATTACTTATAATAAGCTATTATTATTTCAAATGTTTTTCCTTATTTCCGACTTTTGCAGTGTGTGACTGTATATATGCATACTGTATGTATGTGTGTGTGTGTGCATACTGGGTGTATATATACTGTGTGTATATTGGATGTATATTGTATGTATACTGTGTGTTTACATACAATATACACACAGTATATACACACCCAGTATACACACACACATACAGTATGCATATATACAGTCACACACTGCAAAAGTCGGAAATAAGGAAAATAATTGAAATAATAATAGCTTATTATCATTTATAATTTAAAATAATAAATCAATATCTTATTTCAAATGTTCTTCCTTATTTCCGAAATTCGGAAATAAGAAAGAACATTTGAAATAATAATAGCTTATTATAATTTAGAATAAGTTAAAACAATAAATTAATATCTTATTATTTCAAATGTTCTTCCTTATTTCCGAAATTCTGGAAATAAGAAAGAACATATGAAATAATAATAGATTATTATTATTTTTAATAAGTTAAAATAATAAATTAATATCTTATTATTTCAAATGATCTTCCTTATTTCCGAAATTCGGAAATAAGAAAAACATTTGAAATCCTAGATTGTAAGCTCTAACGAGCAGGGTCCTCTGATTCCTCCTGTATTGAATTGTATTGTAATTTGTACTGTCTGCCCTAATATTGTAAAGCGCTGCGCAAACTGTCGGCGCTATATAAATCCTGTATAATAATAATAAATAATAATTAATAACTATTAAATTATAGGTATTGGAATTTTCTTGAAAATATGGCTTTTAGTGATAAATTCCATATTTAGGTACACTAACAGCCAAACTTTCAAGGACATTACAATACCTATAATTTAATAGTTATTAGTTAGTTATTATTTCAAATGTTCTTGGTTATTTTCGAATTTTCGGATTTCCGAATTTCGCATTTTTGTCTGCTCCGATTGCCGAATTTCCGAATTACTGCGAATTTCCGAATTACCGCAATTGCCGAATCACCGCAAATTTCCGAATCACCACAATTGCCGAATTACCGCGAATTTCCGAATTACGAATTTTTTTAATTTCCGAATTTTTTTAATTTCCGAAAAACTAAAAAAAAATTTTTTTTAGCCATGCACAAGTCTACTGGTGAAGGACAGGCGGAGGGGGGCTGGAGAAGAACAGGCGGAGGGTTGTTGTGCCGGGTGCAAGAGCGCACTCGGCACATCTTACAGACAGTTACAGCGGCGCCGGCTAGTGTGTATAGTGACACACAGTTGTCAAACACACTGCCGGCACTTCACCTGCGCCCCTCCCCCTCCTGAAAATTGTACCGCCAGGTGCATACACCCCTCCCACCCCTGCTTTGTATCAGGCCCTGGGTGGCAATACAGAGTACCATCATGTTCCGGATTTATATGTATAAATTTCGTTGAGCTTTGAAGTAAGACAGTGATTGGCCTGTAGGTGAGGTGCAGTCCCAGAGCAATGAAAGAACTTGTATTGAAAAAATGCAGAAACCGTTCACAAATAACCCAGGGTCAAGGCAGCCCAACTGAGAACACTCACAGTTCCAACAGCATGTAGAGAGCAGAGTGTAGCTGAGCTGTCAGCATATGTAGAGAGGGTGAAATTGTGGCATGGCCGTCTTGTGCCCAACAGGCAGGTGTCCAGAGAGGTTGCAAGCCGTATGCTTTCCCTCCTTGACTGGAAACTTTCCCTGCTTACTACTGGCCCTACTAGGTGGGGTACCTGTCCCTACTCTACCAACTCACAAATGTGTGCCAAACCTTGGAGCCAAGGCCTTAAATAGGCTCTGACTGACCCAAGATGGCCGCCAGAGTCACATGGATTTGCAACAGCCAATTGGATGCTTCCCCAGTGACCCAGAAAACAGAGGAACTGTATTCCTCCTGACTTCTTCTCCAACTGCAGTACCGCTGGTGATGAGCGCCACCTGCAGTGTTGAAAGTAGACTGCACCTGCCTACAGGCCTGTGCTTTTAAAACGCCAGCATTTGCATAGACCGTTATTGAGGCATTTTGGAGTAGAACTGCTAGCACCAGCTACGTCCTGCTGTTATACGCAGAGGTCCATTTTTCAAGGTCACAATCATGACAGCTTTGCTTTATTTTTTAATGCTGTCCGCACAAGCAGAGTTTATTATAGAGGACAATGAAAGCAGCTGTTTTCTGTAAGGTTGTTTCTACACAACGATGTTTCCAGATGTTCCTTCAAAATGGTTTTCATGCATCTACGGCTGGGATCTTTTCAATGCCTCCTCTGAGATGGAGATGGGAATGTGGGTGGAATGGATGCAACAAGATAAACATTATAAAACATCAACATTAAGTACTATGACATTTCCTCAGGAAAAAAAAGAATCTGCCAATTTTGAAAAAGAAAAAAAATCCACAACTTGTATGTATTTTGGCTGTAGTAGCATTTAGTGGAAAACTCTGCAAATGTTTGAGGAGCTGTCTGTTGGCTAATTCCCTGTGATGCATTGTGTCAGGAGGAAGACCCAATCTCATCCAGATTTTACAAACAACTTAGGGGAGAGACAGACATTCCGTAGTCACTGCCAGCATGGCATCCCAGGGGAGCCTGTGTAGCCAAGGACTTCCTAATGATCTAAATTGCATTAGATGAGCATAACTTGGCAATATACCATTGATGATTGTAGCTGACTTGGCACCTACTTTAAAAAGAGGAATGCTGGTGATGTTAATGTTTTGTAGATATGCATGTGCAATTGATCATAATTTAATGTATATAACCACATCATTTGAAAATGTTTTTTTATGCAGTCTATTTGTAGAGGTGAAGTTGACTTTTTTTTCCCAGTTCTTGTTGGAATTCTGATTTTGATAGTCAACAAAATATACAGCATATCTTGAGGTAGGATTCTTCTTCTGAGAATTAGAGTTTGGATAGCTACTTGGCTTAGTTGGGAAATGTTCCTGAAACTCATTGGGGTCTATGTTCATGGTCTTTATCCTTGTGCCAATGGACAAATGCAGCTTGTATTTGAGATCGGTTAGAGGTGACTTGGAGATCATTCAGAGTTTGTTGACAGGTGCATGTTAGGGTGCACTTACATTGGCAGTTTTAACCAGGCCTGGGCACAGTTCACCCTCGTGGTCCGGTGCGAATGAATCTCTTCTCGGCCTTTTGGCTAAGATCAAGTGTAGTATCTGTTCTTATCAGTTGCCAAAGGAGGCGCTGTGCTACTGTCCTGGCCAGGGGTTATTGGTCAGAATGGCAGTGGTTACGCAAATCCTGGCATAAAGGAGTCTGAAAAGCTAGTACTGGGGGAGCTGAAACCATACTGCTCAACTGAGGGATGGTGGACATCCCTCTGGGAAAGCTGGAAGGGCTCTCCCTGAGTGGGATGGGTGCTATGCTGGTCGAGGCTGAAGGGTCGAGCTGAAAAAGCCTGTGGTGCATGTGCCCCTGGAGTGGCAGTCCAGGGGTGCCAGAAATCTCACTGTGTGGTGGCAGCACACTGAGTTGATGGCACCATGGTCACTGCACCCACCACACTTTTTTTAGCACCTGCCTCTAGGGCCGGGCCTTTTGGCCAGGACCAGAGGAGTTTTTTATTCCTGGTCGTCAGGCTGGCCTTTGTCATGCACAAAGGCACCTATTGCACTTTCTCCACTATCATTCCCCCCACTTTGATGTTTTTTTGTGTTGTTTGTTGTGTGTGTCACTTTTTGGTTGAGAGGTACACTGCAATTGTGGCTAGTAAGGTGTATGGTCCTCGGGCCTACCCTGAACGTCTTGGGAGGAGGTGGATATAGCCTTTTGGCTTGGTTTGCCTCCTTTCATGGGGTCTCCCTTCGGGGGAGCCCTACCCTGTATCATGGGCGGTCAGTTTCGGCTGACTGCCTACAGAACGGTGGTCTCCTGGCTTCGGATAGGTGATCCTAGTGCACGATGCCCCAGTTCCTGTCAGGAGCCCTGCGCCCCAGGGAATCGGGGTATAGGTCCTTCCTCTTAGGAGGAGGACCGTATGTACACCTAGTGCACTTTTTGTGTATCTTCACTTTTGTATTATGTACTTTTTTATGCACCGGGTGAGTCTGTAAGGTGTGCTTCACATGCCACAGGCTACAAAAAAAAATTAGCTCATGAATGGTTAAGTGTACCACTTGGAAGAGGTGGTCCTGGGCACAGTGGCACAGTTCACTTGTGGTCCAGTCTGCTTCACTTCAGTGCATGTGCAAACTGTGCTTGAGCACAGAACTTTCCATAGATGACTAGGCAAACAAGCAAGAATCACTATCTGGTTGGCAGATGTGATGAACATTTGCTTATAATCCAGTGTGATTGCAGACCAATGAGGAAGTGGAAACAATCTAATTTTGGGCATGGTTCAATTCAACCATGCCCAGTGTGAGTAGTCTCAGAGCTGGGGAAGCTGCTTGAATGAGTACAAACCTTCATAAGTATGACATCTGAGCCTCTCCTCCATCTCTCAAATCTCCATAGATGAACAATCAATTACTGAATCATATTGACATTACAATTGAAGGTCAATATGCCCTTGCGGGATGGTCTCCCATGTTACAGCCAACAGTCTGTTCTTAATCCTGAAAAAGACCATTAAAGTGTTTTTTTTGGGGGTTTTTTTTAACTAAACTAGTTAAACTGCTCAGCATTGATGCTTGTTTAATCGTGTCTGAAGACTTGAAGGATTTTATCATTATAACACATCTTCTACACTAGAAGGAGTTTTGAACTCTCTGTACCTATCAACCTACAAATGTAGGATTAGAGGCTAATTCCACCTCTCTGACCATGTTTCATGTAACGCCTAAAAAGGGAAGCTCTCCTCTATCATTTTTGGAAGTTTTTTTTCTTTATCTGGGTGCAGGTACCTATTTCTGACAGGTGCCCAGCTCCCACTTATGCTCTACTTGCCCAGAGCAAAGTAAACTCCTGGGACACATCACATGTCCCAGAAGACTGTGGGACCATTGAGAAAGCGCAACATCTCTTGCTCATGCACTGTGGGAAGCTGATGTGAAACACCAGGAAGCCACAGCTGAACTGGCCTGGTTGATGACAGTGCTGGATCCCTAGGCTGGTAAGTGGCTGTATATTAAAAGTCAGCAGCTACAGTATTTGTAGCTGCTGACTTTTATTTTATTTTTTTTATAACTGACCAGAGCTCCCCTTTTAAAATGTTGCATTAAACATGGTCCCATTCTCCACATAGCTTCTTTTTTTTTTTTTTAATTTGGTGCAGCTGTCCAGATCTATGAATGAAGACTACAAGTCCCATCTTCCATCATGGTAGAGGGACTTGTAAGAGGTGTGTCTAAAAAGTTTGGTGAATGGGCCCAATATCTCAACCACAACATGGGCCAGGTGTACACATGGCTATCCAGAGACACGTCGAGAAGCGCCACCTAGCATGGAGTACACCTGACCATCAGGGTAAACCTGCTGCGGGCAGTTGAACTTAGTCAGTGTGAGAGATAGGGTCACTGCAATGGAGCAACAAGTGAACATCAAGTTCTGCAACAAATTGGAGGAAAAGGCTATGGAGATGCACAAAATGTTGGTGCAAGTGTATGAGACAAAAGCCATGAGCAGAAAATGTGTTTACGCAATGGGGAGGAAATGACTGAGGATGAGCCGCAATCGGGTCGGCTGTTGATGAGCAGAATCCCAGATATGATCAAACGAGTACAACAAATGCTGGCACGAGATTGGCGACTGACTGACTGACGATTGATGGCAGAGGAATTGGGCATTAGCAAGGACTCGGTGTGCACCCTCGTCCGCAAAGATTTAGGTAAGTAGAAAATCTGTTCGCAGCTTGTGCAGCACAAGCTGACTGATGAACAAAGAGAAAAACTGATGGAAACCTCTGGAAATTTTCATTACCATGTGTGACCAGGATCCATCCTTTCTGTGAGCCATCATCACAGGGGATGAGACTCAGTGCTACCAATTCAATCCATAATCCAAGAAGCAATCGATAGAATGACATTCACCATCTTCCCTGCGACCCAAAAAGAGTTGCCTGCAAGAGCGTCACGAAAGGCACACATTTTGCTGACATGGTGGGAATTCAAGAATGTGTGACAGCGATTCTGCAATGAATTCCTAGAGTCCTTTGCTGACCATTTCCAGAAGCTTTATGAACGTTGCCATGTGAAGATGGTGATTATTTTGAAGGCCAATAAAGTTTGTTTTGTATTTTCTGTTTTGTTTGTTTTCTGATACCATTCACCAAACTTTTTAGACACACCTTGTAGATATCCATGAATCACCTGTTGTCACCACACTTTTAGGCTTCATGCACACAGGACGTTAAAACAACGCTCTAAAGATGTCAGTAGCTTTGTAGTGAGTTTTTCAGCATTATTGCACTAGTGTCTTTGAGCATTTGAATGCAGCTCAAAAACGTCTCTCAGAACCCACTAGTCTTGGGTTTTTTTTACAGCTCAAAAACGCTCCAGCCAAAAACAGTTGGTAATAGCCTATGTGTGCATGAACACATAGGATAACATGATGGGGAGTTTATTGACTGTAGGAAAAAATGTCTGAAGCTAAAGACAGCAGCTGTAAAAACGTCCAAAAACGTCCTGTGTGCATGAGGTCTTAGTACACTGAATATCTCCAGCTCAACAATAAAGGGGCCGGGAGAAATATTTTTTTTTCAGATGCTTTTAGGCTTGACCATTTTTGTTTTAGCCGATGGAAAGATAGTTAATAGCAGGAGGAGAGGCAAGAAGTTGCACAAAAAACACGTGCTGCACGCGTTCTTCAGACGCTCCTATTGAAGTCTATGGGACAAAAAAGAGCCCCAAAGATGCTCATGGACATATTGGATCTTTGAGTGTCAAGCTTTAAGTGACCGGACATGCAAGTGTTAAGGGGCACCACTGAATACAAGGGAGTTCTTGCTGTTGTTTTGGAAAAAGCACTTCAAATCTCTCAGGTGTGAATGGAATTTAAGAGCAGGCGGTGTGTATTGAACACTTTAGATTACTACTTGAAGTTCAATTAAATGTGATTTACTTCTATGGTATTCCAGTGCTATATTTTGTATTAACCTTTATAATTCTTAAACCAGCATTGGTGTTGGGAGGCCTTTGTGTACCACTATAACTATAGATAATTTGCTATTATGGTACTGCCTCTAGTTGGAGACCCTTTCCTCTTCTATACTAACATCTGACATTACTGGCTCTGGTTATTTTCCTCTAATAAACATAAAATAATATTTTCACTGTTATGTAATATAGATTGCAGTTTCTAGTTAACTAAAAGCAGGATGGGTTCATCATAATCGAGTACCATTGCTTGCTGATTGCCAACAAGCCCATTAGGCCGGAAAGACCTTTTTTTTAGATAGGGCAGTTTAACATTCCCATCTCTCACCAGCCACTCATAAGTATCATAAACATTCCAGGTCCATAAATCACAGCCTGTTTCTGCCTTCACGATGAAGTAAGCAACTTTCTAATGGGACCCCAAGCCCCATTTGTACATGTCTGGAAGTTTAAGCCGATCAAATTAATCTAAAGAAAGATATTTTTTTTCCTTGGCTGAAACAAGGCAGCTCTTCCCGAGGGGGCCCAATGGGAACTAATTTAGTACAATACAGTCCTGGTTATGTATGTATGCCTACATATTTATCCTTTAAAAAAAAAAAAAAGTCAAGGTTTCCAGCACAGTTCTGTTGAAGATGGACAGACTGGCAACTGTGCAGCAGCTGCTCCAATAAGCAGGACTACCACTTAAGCGGGTGGAAGAGCAGGGAGTTGGGCGACGATCTGCAGATCGCTCGCTCACTAATGCATTAGTAATGAGAAGTACATATAGTTATCACACGATCACTACCTATCTCTGGTGTTAGG
Source organism: Glandirana rugosa (assembly GCA_018402905.1). Classification (NCBI taxonomy): domain Eukaryota; kingdom Metazoa; phylum Chordata; class Amphibia; order Anura; family Ranidae; genus Glandirana; species Glandirana rugosa. The sequence continues at coordinate 1,246,265 of BLSH010314447.1, read as the reverse complement.
GAAAACCTGCAGAGGACTGACTTGACCTGGGATACAAGTGGCCATTTTTGGGAAGCATAAATCTGGACACAGAGCTCTCCCAAGATTTGTGCAGCCATATTGGACCCAGAGAGGCTGTATATAGACTCTGCTGGGTTAGTTTGATGTATCATGCTGTGTGGGGAGTGTGAGACAGGGACAGAGATGGAGAGGTTCCTGAAGAGAGGGACAGCTTAGCAGCAGTCTGGTGCAACCCTGGATAATTCTTGGAGTTTGGGGATGTTTTTGAAAAGTGTGGCATGCATTTGTATTCAGCCCCCTTTGCTCTGATACCCCTAATTAAAATCTAGTGGAACCAATTGCCTTCAGAAGTCACCTAATTAGTAAATGGAGTCCACCTGTGTAATTTAATTTCAGTATAAATACAGCTGTTCTGTGAAGCCCTCAGAGGTTTGTTGGAGAACCTTAGTGAACAAACCACATCATGAAGGTCAAGGAACACACCAGACAGGTCAGGGATAAAGTTCTTGGAGAAGTTTAAAGCAGGCTTGGGTTATAAAAAAATGAACCCAAGCTTTGAACATCTCACGGAGCACTGCTCAATCCATCATCTGAAAATGGAAACAGTGTGGCACAACTGCAAACCTACTAAGACCATCCACGTAAACTGACAGGCCAGGCAAGGAGGGCATTAATCAGAGAAGCAGCCAAGAAGCGCAAGGTAACTCTGGAGAAGCTGCAGAGATCCACAGCTCGGGTGGGACAATCTATCCACAGGACAACTATTAGTTGTGTACTCCTCAAATCTGGCTTTTATGGAAGAGTGGCAAGAAGAAAGCCATTGTTGAAAGAAAGCCATAAGAAGTCCCATTTGCAGTTTGTGAGCAGCCATGTGGGGGACACAGCAAACATGATATCAGGGCTCCCTTCTTCCCTTAAACTGCCCTGATCAGATCTCCTGTGACTTCGCCTGGGTCAATATATCCTGATACTCTCTGCTGTGTTTTCTTGTTAAAGACTTTTGCCTGGCTGACTTCCCTTCGGGTTCCTGATTCCCTTTGCTGCTTCTGGCTACGCTGATCTCTGGATTCCTGTTTTACTTGCTTGTTCCGATTACCCACTGGCTATGTTTTGACCGTGTTTATTCTGTTTGTACTATTTTACCATTTTATTAAAAAGTGTGATATATATATATTTTTTTTTACTGTACTTCTGTCTCAGTCTAATTCATGGTTCCTGGCAAATGTGGAAGAAGGTGCTCTGGTCAGATGAGACCAAAACTAACACTGCACATGACCCTGAACACACCATCCCCACCCTGAAACATGGTGGTGGCAGCAGCATCATGTTGTGGGGAAGCTTTTCTTAAGCAGGGACAGGAAAGCTGGTCAGAGTTGATGGGAAGATGGGTGGAGCCAAATACAGTGCAATCTTAGAAGAAAACCCGTTAGAGTCTGCAAAAGACTTGAGACTGGGGCAGAGGTTCACCTTCCAGCAGGACAAAGACCCTTAATATACTGCCAGAGCTACAATGGAATGGTTTACATCAGTGGTTCTTAACCCTGTCCTCAAGTACCCCCAACAGGCCATGTTTGCAGGTTTTCCTTTATCTTGCGCGGGTGCTTTAAAGCAGTCAGTGGCTTGGTTTTTTGGACAGCTATTTTACCTAAGAGAAATTCCCAAAACATGGCCTGTTGGGGGAACTTGAGGACAAGGTTGAGAACCACTGGTTTAGATCAAAGCATAGTCATGTGTTAGAATGGCCCAGTCAATGTCTAGACCTAAATCCAATTGAGAATCTGTGGCAAGACTTTTGCTGTTCAGACACTCCCCATCCAATCTGACAGAGGTTGAGCCATTTTGCAGAAGAAGAATGGGCAAAAATGTCCCTCTCTAGATGTGCAAAGCTGGTAGAGACATCCCCAAAAAGTTGTTATTGCAGCGAAAGGTGGTTCTATAAATTATTGACTCGGGTGGGGAATACAAATGCCAGCCAAACTTTTCAGATATTTATTTGTAAAAATGTTTATCATTTTCCTTCCACTTCACAATTGTGCCACATTGTGTTGGTCTATCACATAAAATCCCAATAAAATACATTTACGTTTTTGGTTGTAACATGACAAAATGTGGAACATTTCAAGGGGTTTGAATACTTTTTCAAGGCACTGCATATACAAGTGCTCCCTTTGCCTCTACTGGTAAGACATTCCAAAAGGATAAGGCCGCGATGGAAAAAGTCACCTAAGAGACCCATGCAAGACCAATTTTTGGGCCACCATTTAACTACTAACCACGTTAACAACACTTCCAATTATTGCATTGATAGATAGAAGCCATTTTCGGGTCTCTAGTACAACAGAAGGGGTCCCAGCACCCATCTGACCCACATCTATTATAAATGGGTCCCAAGATGGGGGTTATGATTATCCAATTGATTATCAAAAAATGTAATTGTTTTTTTCCTAGCAACCTAATAAGATACAGTACAATCTTATCTCATCTTATCATAAGTACACTTAAGCAACGCATTTTGAATATCATGACACAAGCAACAAGACTTGTCTAGGCACCCCACAGGGTATATTTAAAATAGTATTGTTGTGTTTTGGCTTGCCTAGTTGCTTTCTGCTATTCATTTAAAAAACAGTGTCTGGATTTCGCACCTAAAGAATGCCACCTATGACATTCACAACAGAAGTCATTTTTACACTTTAAACAAAGGCTCATCTTTAAAGCATAACATCCTTAAAAATCTGTCTTATGTTAAAGTGGACTGAAGAATATAAAGAAACGTTCTCTCTGTGTATGATTTTTACAGTGTATGCTGTGTCTGCTGGCCAATAAACAGTGGAAAAATTCTGTGGTTTAACACTTGCTATTTACATTGCCAAATCCATAGCAAAAATCTCAATGAATCTCCAAATTCCCTTAGAGTGAATCCAGCCACTTATTTTTAAAGTGAATGTAAAGCCAAAACTTTTAGTTTTAGATAGAGTGAGGAAAAATGAAAACCCTATTGGGTTAATTCTAGCTATTGTGTTCTGCTGGGAAGATTTAACTTTGCTATCTGTCCTTGAGATGCAAGGAAAGAGAGGGAATCTCTCCAAAGTGAACAGAATTCCCATGGAGGAAGGTTAGAGCAGACTTTTATTGTTGACTATACCTTCCTTGGCAGAATTCCCTGGTTTTCCTGTTACAGCAGCATTTGTGACCAAAAAGACAGCAGTAAAAAACTGACAATGGATCTAACCCTAACCACCTCCCCGTGTGCAGGCAGTCTATTTTCTATGGTCTACAATCTATTTTCTCCACTGCAGGTGGCACTCAAAGGACAGAAATGAGAGCCCACCATGTTTTTCTAGCTTTCCATTAACACTGCAATGTATTATTTTGCTGTCCAGATTTAAATATTGAAACTGCCAGCAAACCAGTATTGTGATTTAAATGAGCTTTCCACTTTTTTTGAAGAAGTCCAGGAGCATTCCAGTTTAAGCTGTTTTAGATGGGTTAATGGGTTTCCAGATAGGACCATTATAAAAGCCAACCAGATCTGCATCCTCTGGTGGCTCCAGAATTAAACATGTGTGGCCCAGAAGCTGCACTGGCAGGGTGCACAGAATGTCTCCACTAAGCAGCATACACCTCTACACTTTTTGGAAGTGAAAGCCCCTTTATGGTTGCCCATATTATTTTTCAACATCAATATCTAAAGGGAACTCACCCAGATCTGAGCATTGGACCACACGCAAGTGGCACTGACACCCAAAGGGACACAGGTCCATTGGAGGGCTAAGAGGTGGAAAAGGTGTGGGTCTTTTTTTCCCAGGTGTAGCAGTACTGAATCCTGAGCCTTCCTCATTTGCCTCATCTCTCATCATTGATAGCCCATCGTCCATGGAAAAGTCCCAGAATCCTCTCTGTTCAAAAGGCAGGGCATTGCAGAGAAGCACAAAAGTGCATATAAGAAGTAGAACCTTCATTATTTACCGAGATAACCTAAAATGAAAATAAGGAAGCGGTCAGTTATGTTTGTATGTTAGAACATTTAAATACGTTTATTGCGGGTAACTTCAGAAATTAAATGTACAACCAACGCTTTTACCTCATAATTACTACTGAAACCACTTTGAGCTGTCCCACAGCATAGTTTCACATTCACTTACAAGTCTCCTCACCCCTATCCTATGACTGGACAGTGAAAGAAGGGGCACACTAATCAGCTCATCTCTTTGTCACTATTGCTCCTTCTCCTATTAGCATGTCCTTTTTTGGCTCCTTGTCCATCCAGGTGAGAAAGACATTTCCAGCTGCTCAAAGCTTTCTGGGATACGCACATCACGCATCCCAGGAGGCTTCAGAGTAATCTATAACACACTGCACATGCACAACTGTGCACCATTACGGGGTCAATTGCAAAAAGAGAAAGAAGACGGTGGTTCAGGGCCCATCGTGTGGGGGCCTTTGGCTGATTATGGCAAGATAATGCTGGTTTTGCTGTTTAACTCATTTGGCCATAACCAACAGTTTAAACTCTAGGTCAGTCATTGCACATGTACTAGACACAATGGAGGAACAAAGGTTATCCCAGCTTCCCGTAGTAACAATGGCCTGTACAGTAGACCACAAGAGGCCGATACCAAGTTAAATGCATTTATTACACTGCTTGCATAAAATATATACACGCAATATATATATATATATATATATATATACACAGTATATATATTGTACAGGACACCAGGGATGGGTCCTGGACAGGAGATATATTTCTCCACTACTTGGGATGTGGTCCCTTTAAAGGGGACAATGGAAACACATTTTAGTGCTCAATGGTTCTCACCTAAGCAGGAGAGGACCACTGAGTAGTCCATTCGGAGTGGAGAGGACTGATCTACAGTGCTCTCTGAACTGGTAAATCCTCATTTGGAACCCGGGAATTTGGAGGTTTAAGAGACTTTATATAGGAAAGAAGCTCCAAATCCTGATTTCAGGGCCTTTGAATCCGCCTGCAGGGAAGGCCTGAAAAGGAACAGGAAGTTGTCAGCAGCACCTGTCTTTGAGGTGGAATAGAGTGGTTTACAGCTGTGGGGAAGTGTGGACTCCCTGGAATCAGAGACACTGGACTCATGTGGCCATTTGCAGCATCTCGATGTAGACGGGAACACTAAGCTCTGATGTGTAACTGGTATAGGGATGGTGAGCCAACATGTTCATTATAAAAGAATTATGGACTGTCTTGCATTTGTGTTGCTGTAGTAAGCTGTTTTATTTGCTTATTTTTAGTGGACAATATAAACTGTTTACTTTTGCAAAACGGTGGGCTGGTGATCCCAGGCTCCCCATATTACCAGGGCCAGGTAGTACAGCTGGCCCTCCTATACTGGGTCCAGGCCCCATCAGTTCAAAGGGGGGCCATGACACCTGTCGAACTGGAGGGAAAGCTGTACTACATTATTGCTCTTCTGCTGGTTCCCCTGCTTCCGGGTTTCTCCTCTCCATCCCTCCAGCTGCACTGCAGGGGGCCTTGCCCCATAGTGATAGGTGCTCTATTTTTTTGTAGATTTTTTTGATAAAAGTGGTAAATCTAATGAGGCCTTACAGTGAGTGCAGGCCTGGTTGTTTTGATCTGGGCTGGGGAGTAGATCAGTTAGGGCTGGAGATCGCAGGAAGGACACCCATTGGCAGGAGGCAGGTCTCCTTAAATACAGTGATCTGCCAGCAAGGGGTGCTGTGGGGGGGTGACCTTGAAGCCTGGTGGCTCGGGTGCAGCCAGGAAGTGGTGCTGGCTCTTGGAGTGGCACAAGGAGCAGGAGAACAGCAGAGAGGCTACATAGAGGACTCTTTAAAGGATCCACCAGTGTCGGTGAATGGCAGCCCCTGGGAGTTGGATGAGAAGGCTGGAGCAGGCTGGGGAGAAGACAGTGGACAGTCTGTAGAGGTCGAAGAATCCAAGCGGGGAAGGAGGGCCACTGAACAGTAAGGCAGGACGGAGGGGCCTGAAAGATGGATGGGCTGGGAGTTGTAGTTCATCCAGTGCCCAGCTAGCACCAACGTACTTAGTTACAGAAATTGAGGGTCCATGGCTTCACAAATGGGAGCCTGTGACCCTTACCCATAATGGGTGGTCCAGAGGTTCTGATAACAGTAATAGCAGGCCTCACCATGTGCTAGCTGTGGTGGAAGAGGAAGTGTCATGGAGGTCTGATAAATTGCCTTTCAGGCCAGTAACAGCAAGTAGTGTGCAGGAGAGAGGAAGGAGAAGAGTAACAGTCAGCAAGTGTATGTGCGGCGGTGTATATAGAAGGTACCGTGATTGATTCTTGGGAATCCCACAGTCATCCCTATCCCCATCCAAGTTTAACCCCTAAATAAAACAACAAAAACTATGTACCGGTCTGTTCAGTGACTCCGCGTGTGGAAATTTGTGTGACTGCGGGCAGCAGGCAGGTGGACCACAACTACCAGCCACCCCCAAGGGGGCACATGGCTACATATACAGTGTGGGCCATTTATATGGATACACCTTAATAAAATGGGAATGGTTGGTGATATTAACTTCCGGTTTGTGGCACATTAGTATATGTGAGGGGGGAAACTTTTCAAGATGGGTGGTGACAATGGCGGCCATTTTGAAGTCGGCCATTTTGAATCCAACTTTTGTTTTTTTCAATAGGAAGAGGGTCATGTGACACATCAAACTTATTGGGAATTTCACAAGAAAAACAATGGTGTGCTTGGTTTTAACGTAACGTTATCCTTTCATGAGTTATTTGCAAGTTTCTCTTTGTTTACAGCCATTGACATGTCACCGAGGTTAACACGTGCGGAGCGGATAGAAATTGTGTTGATGTCTGGTGAACGCAGTAACCGGGTCATTGCAGCAGATTTCAATGCAAGACAGCCTACGAGACCACCCATCTCCCATGCTACAGTTAGCAAACTGCTTGCTAAGTTTTGTGAAACTGGTTCAGTGTTGGATTTGCCAAAATGTGGACGCATGAAATCTGTCACCAATGAACATCAGTGGCTGTCCTAGCTTCATTCAGCAAGAGCCCACAGCGTAGCACTTGCCGCATGTCGCTGGAGAGTGGCATTAGTCGAACATCCCTTCGGCGGATATTAGCTACTCACGAATGGCACCCTTACAAACTCCAGCTACTGTAGCATCTCAACGAGGATGACCCAGATCGGTGCGCTGAATTTGCAGAATGGGCAAAACAAAAATTGGAACAGGACCCTCAGTTTACGCAGAAGATTTTGTTCAGTGATGAGGCAAACTTTTATGTGTATGGTGAAGTTAACAAACAAAACAACCGCTATTGGTCTGACACTAACCCACATTGGATAGATCCCTCCAAGACTGTTGAAACCAAAAAATTGATGGTATGGTGTGGTATATGGGGTACAAAGATAGTGGGGCCATTCTTCATCAATGGAAACCTCAAGGCCACTGGATATGCAAAATTGCTACATGATGATGTGTTTCCCTCTTTATGCACTGAAGCTGGCACGTTCCCTGAGTTTTTCCAGCAAGATGGTGCACCACCACATTATGGGTGTCAGGTCCGAGCATTCCTATATGAACAGTTTCCTGGAAAGTGGATTGGACGTCGTGGGCCAGTTGAATGGCCCCCAAGGTCTCCCGATCTGACCCCCTTAAACTTTTATCTTTGGGGTCATCTGAAGGCAATTGTCTATGCTGTGAAGATACAAGATGTGCAGCACCTGAAACTACGGATACTGGAAGCCTGTGCTAGCATTTCTCCTGCGGTGTTGCTATCAGTGTGTGAAGAGTGGGAGAAGAGGGTTGCATTGACAATCCAACACAATGGGCAGCACATTGAACACATTTTATAAGTGGTCAGAAACTTGTAAATAACTCATGAAAGAATAAAGTTACGTTAAAACCAAGCACACCATTGTTTTTTCTTGTGAAATTCCCAATAAGTTTGATGTGTCACATGACCCTCTTCCTATTGAAAAAACAAAGGTTGGATTCAAAATGGCCGACTTCAAAATGGCCCCAATGGTCACCACCCATCTTGAAAAGTTCCCCCCTCACATATACTAATGTGCCACAAACAGGAAGTTAATATCACCAACCATTCCCATTTTATTAAGGTGTATCCATATAAATGACCCACCCTGTATATTAATTTGTGCCTTTTATATCTGCCTGGAGTTCAGCTTTAACTGAGACCTCTGCTGGTTTTGAATCACAGGTTCTCCTTTAAAACGTCATAATTCTTTTAAAAATGTGTGCCTTGAAAACTGGGTACAACCCCCTGCGAACGAGTACAGTACATTTTCTATTTTAAGAAAAGCAACAGAAGGAAAGAATGTGCCTAAACATTGCGGTGTGACTCTTGTTTGAAATGACCATTCTGTGTCTCAGCGTCCATCTAAAATAGCTGCAAAATTACAGCTTGCGACCAGCTGCCAGCTTGACAATTACAGGAACAAAACAGCCAAAGTACAGTTACATATTGAGCAGACTAGTTCAGTTCTCCCGGAGCTGGAACCGTCATTTATAGAAACTTGCTAGGTTACAAAGTAATTAGGACTGCTTGATTGGAGGCGTCAAACATGTAAGCTGCGTGACATTTAATGTTTGGTTTGCTCTTCATATTCTGTGCATTGAGACACATTCATTGAAGGGTCTCTTTCTTGCTTATCCTCTATCTAGACACCAGTCATGTTCTTCATTGTTAAAAGTGAATTCTAGCCAAAACACCCATTAATCTAGTTATGTATTAATGAAGAATTTTTCATGGTTAAAGTGATACTAAAGTATATTTTTTTCTAAAAATAATAAACCTGTTATACTTACCTGCTCTGTGTAGTGGTTTTGCACAGAGTAGCCCAAATCCTCTTCTTCTCAGGTCCCACGCTGGCGCTCCTGGCTCCTCCCTCCTGCTGGGTGCCCCCACAGCAAGCAGCTTCCTCTGGGGGCACCCAAGCAGGCACACTCCCGACCCGTGGCTCTGTGTGTCCATCCACACATGGAGCCACAACTTGGCCCCATCCCCTCCATCTCCTGATTGGCTCACTGGCTGTAACGGACAGCAATGGCTCCTGCTGCTGCCAAAAGCCAATCAAGAGTGAAAGTCCCCGGAGAGGCAAGGCTCTCATGGACATCGTTGGATTGAGTGGGGGCTCAGGTAAGTATTAAGGGGGCTGCTGCACACAGATATTTTTTTACCTTCATGCCTAGAATGCATGAAGGTGAAAAACCTTGTGCCTTTACAACCACTTTAAGGTGATATTAAACTATGGTGACTATATGTCCCTGGTTTCTGGGGACAATCCCCAATTTTAGGGGTCTGTCCTCATATAAAAAAACAAAACAAAAAAAAAACAGATTTCATCCCCTGCTAAGTTTGTGTCCAGCTTTAAGGTGTCATTAATCCCAAATGATCAAAAACTGTCAATACGTGCTATATTACATTGTGTACATACTCATCCACTAGAAGAGAGGTATCATACTCAATTTCATTGTGTGCCACATCAGCATTATGGTTGCCGGTTGCATCTGTAAGACTAGATGTCCAGAGCACCCCCCCCCCCCCCTAAATCAAATGTCAAGAGCTCACCAACTATCCAAAGTAAAGAGTCCCTCACCCCCCTTACATCACAGCGCATCCACCTCACCTTGTGCTGCTGCCAGGGAGAAGATGGGGGAGATGCTGGGAAGCAGAAGGTGTAGGGCCTGGAGGTGTACCAGAGGAGAGTTGGACTTGGCTACTAGAGAATGCTCAATGCTGAGGCCAGGGGAGGCAGAGATGAGATGGTGGTGTGGCTGCGCAGAGAGGCGCAGGATCTGTAGGAGGAGTTCTGTCCTATCTGCTGGTGACTGCTGAGATCGGGGGAGCAGAGATGAGCTTCTTTGTGGCTGCACAGAGAAGCTCAGGATTTGGTGGAGTTCTTCCCTCCATTCTGATGCTCCCAACCGCATAAGAGGTACAAGGGCCACATGAAATGGCCTAGGGGGCTGCGTGTTTAACACATGTGCAGTAGAGTATTTGTTTTCTGTTGACTGCAAAAATCCTGGTTGATTCTGCTGTTCACTGTCCATCTCCCCTTGTCTGTCTCTCCACTGCAGCCTGAGATTGTGTTGACATCTACTGAACATGCTCCAGTTTCGGTTCCCTTCTAAGGGATCATGCACACACAGACTAGGTTGACCGCTGGCCGCAGGAAAACACAAAATGCGGCAAAATCATGCAGCGATTTTACTGTTATTTTGCGGCTGGCAGCTAACGTTCCTATCCTGAAAGCCTCCTCTAACCATAGCAGCTTCTAAACTCTTGTAAAAAGTCTGTGTGCATGGACACATAGGCTTTTATGGAGTTGAGTTTAGGAGCTTTGGCAAAAAAAAAAAAACGCCAAAAGCTCCTAAACTCAGGTTCAGAAGCTGTAGTGTACATGGGCCCTAAGGTGTTTATTTGTTACTTTTTACTTATCAGTGCAGCCCATGTGACTAGTCACACAGTTGGGTGTATACGCAGTGGTAAATGACACTCTCCCTCCCGCCCTCCTTCTCCATGTCCTCGTTGCTAAACACTCTAGGGGCAGGCATATAAGATGGTGATTGATGGAGGCTTCACTGCCCTGTTAGTCCCAGCACATACACACCATAGACACAGGCTGGAGGGGCATGATGCAGCCTGTGATTGGCAGAATCTCCTCCAGATCTCTTTATACATAAATAGAAGGGATAAAATGCAATTAATTGTATGTTTATGTAGCCAGGAGTCCAGAAATATTGCTCTGGCATACAGATGATTGTGCCCATTGCCTAACTTGGAGGATTCCCTCTAGTTTTTGTTTATAGAATAAGACTGAATTGTAAGGAGAATGATGCATTGTGGGATTTGTAGAAGAAACAGTCAGCAGACTCTGGTATGAAGGACTCCATTTCCCATCGGGCTTTGCTGTGCTGGCGGCTGCTGGGAGGTGCAATGCTTTGTGGGAGAACTTATTTAAATGGGAGCTTATTTCTGTGACCCGAGCTAGGCCCATGGCCTACATACAGCATTCCAGCCGACTGAATTCTCTGCAGGTGACCCAGCTAACTGCCGCTCTTCAGCAACACAGTGAATGAACAGCGGAGCCATCCTTTTCTCATCTGAGTCTGAATTGAAGCCACAGCAGCCATCGCAGCAGTCGCATCTGTTGATCCAGGAGAACTGCAAGGAGTGCAGTGAATGTTGTCTACCTCCCAGGAGCAAGCAGTCAGTGTGAACTAACGGTCCCATCATTACCATCATTTTCATCTGAGTGCCAGATCGTTTGTCTACATCCATTCCTTTGGTTTTGGTGAGCAGGCTCAGGCCCACACATAAGAGTACTTACTGTATACTGTCTATTCAGCATCATTTTATTACATCTTGGATTACAGTTTATATACACTGCATTGCTGTTTGTGACCCGTTTATTCAAGAAGTCAGTGATCACTGAAAGGCTATCTAGTTTAGTGGAATCCAACCTCTTCTGTGCCTCATCTCAAGGATTAGAAGGACACATTGTTCTCAGGTACCTAACTTTGATAGCCAGCAGAAGATTGTTTGAACTTTACAAGACAGGATTGCTGCAAATAAATCTACTCATCCTCTCCCGAGTCATATACTCAGGGCTATTTACTTGGTATTACTTCATCTCCTAAGAACTCTCTAAGCTAGAACAGGAGAATTGAAATAGAAATTCAGTTATCTGGTGTGATTATACAACACTAATTTAACTGTTAACTGGTTATATTCCTATGTGCATTTCATATAACATTATTATTTGAGTTACAATCCATTGAGTGGTACCAATTTACCCTTCGGGTCATCTATTTTGGTATAAGGCCTTACTTTATTATTTTTCTCCCGATTTTCAGTAAGCATTATTAAATCACTTTGTTCTTAGTGAACCCTTGGATATTGTTTCAGTTCAATTGGAGGAATTATATCTTGCCACTATTATTACTGTTGGAGAATACAGGGAGTGGCGGAAGTTACCACATTGACTACTCCTTTTGTTCGCCAGAATTATAAGATTAACTTGTGAATGTGAAGGATTGTGATACTTATGTCAACAATCTCTGTAGTAATCTCTGCAACCCTCAAGGGGGCAGCACTACATTAAGTATCACTTTAACCACTTCAGCCCCGGAAGGATTTCCCATGTTAGGACCATAGCACTTTTTGCGATTCGGCACTGTGTCGCTTTAACTGACAATTGCGCGGTCGTGCAATCTTGTACCCAAACTAAATTTGCGTCCTTTTTTTTCCCACAAATAGAGCTTTCTTTTGGTGGTATTTAATCAGCTCTGTGTCATTTCTGATCACTGCTATAAACAAAAAAAAGAGTGACAATTTTGCAGAAAAAAACAATATTTCTTACTTTTTGCTAAAATACAAATCCAAAAAAATATATAAAAAACCAAATGTATTCATTGGTTTTGGCCGATTTATATTCTTCCTTATTTTTTGGTAAAAAAAAAAATCGAAATCAGTGTTTATTGGTTGGTTTGCGCAAAAGTTGCCGCGCTTACAAACCATGAGAATTAATTTCTGGCGTTTTTTACATTTTTTTTTTTTACTAGTAATGGCGGTGATCTGAGATTTTTATCGGGACTTTGATATTGGGGCGGACATTTCAGACATTTTTGACACTTTTTTGGGACCAATGACATTTATAAAGCGATTAGAAATGTAAATATCCACTGATTACTGTATAAATGTCATTGGCAGTGAAGGGGTTAACCTGGGGGGCGATCTAGGGGTTAACTGTGTTCCCTAGGCGTGTTCTAACTGTGAGGGGGCTGGGCTGTCAGGGGCATAAGAGATCTAACTGATCCCAGTGACAGGGGTCAGTAGATCTCTTAGATGCTGCCTGACAGCGTGGGGAACTGCCATGTTTACATCTTTCTTCTGTCCTAAGCAATCGCGGCTCGCCGGTGGACATCGGGTCTGCCCGAGCCGTGGGCATGCTCCTGCACAGTGCGGCAGGCACGAGAGTGGTAGTGCGCTTCTGACCGCTAGCTGCGCATGCGCAAGCCGTCGTTTAAAGACGGCGATTCACAGGACGCTGCCACTCTGCAGCAGTAAAAGTATGCGAGCCGGCCGGAAACCGGTTAATGCATTCCTAGCCCGGGCAGCTGTAGTGTAATCTATCTTAGAAACATTTCTGTGATTGGCCGCTGGCGCTGTTCCTAGGTGGCGCATGGGCAGTAGGTGCCGCTGCCTTAGACTGCTTTAGCAATGTGCTTGGCCGGCACACGTGTGGTGGGGCTGGCTGGTGCTGTCTGGTCAGTGCATGCACAGTAGAGGCTGCTGGCTTCCTGGCCAGCAAATACTCAGCAGGTGCTTAGATTTTCACCCAGACAGGCACAGTGCCAGATCTCAGAAAGCCAGCAGTCTCTACTGCGCATGCGCTAGCCAGACAGTACCAAGAGGCTCAACCATACATGTGCCAGCCAGGCACAGCACCAGTTGCCCTACGTTTGTGCACAGGATGTGCTCCCAAGGGTCATCAAAATGTAAGGATTGGGGGCGCAAAAGAAAAAAAGAAAAACATTTGATACCATTTGGGTGGTACTTCATATACAGAGCAGTTTTACTTTTAGTGTTTAATACACCTTTAAAGTTGCTGTAAACCTCAGACATGAAATATGAACAAAGCATATCCCTCTATAGTGTGCCATTACTGCCAGGGTTATATTGTGTTCACTCTGCTGTCTAACACTGGGTACTCTCTTACAGGAGTGGAGGCACAAGTGCACAGATGCTTCTTCATTGCCCAATCAGTAGATGGGGATGAGGATGGTGAAAAGCAAGAGGAACTTGGGCAGATTTTCTTCCAACAATTACCCATAAGATGGGTGAGTACCATTTCTAACATTTCAGGATGGAGGGAGGTCTTGAACTATAAAGATGGTGAGTTATAACAGTAAGGTAGGAGATTTAGTTGGGCATAAAACTAAATTCTTAGGATTATGAGTTTTTTTCCTATCTTTTGCTACTTGATAATGAAATAAAATATATTCGACAGTAGGATGTGTTGTATAAAGGAAATACAGTTCATAAGCACTATAGCAATTTTGTTGATATTAACAGCACACGTTTTTGGATTGGAAGAGCTTTATGGAGTCTTTGTTTGTATGAAATGCATTTATATATAAGGAATCATTGCTTTAACATTGATATGTTTTACAGCAGTGGTTCTCAACCTCAGTCCTCAAGTACCCCCATCAGGCCATGTTTTCAGGTTTTCCTTTACCTTGACAGGTGCTTTAAAACCACTTGACGACCGCTGGCCGTCATGTGACATCCTGGACTTTGAATGATGTCTGTAGTTGCAGGCATCATTCAGGTATCAGAGCCCAGATATCATTATTTCCGGCTGGCGATTCTGTGCACCATAAGAATGATCATAGCAGCAGTTCAGCCACTTGATCATTCTTACCGACAACAGAAGGGGATGTCGCCCCCCCCCCCCTCCTGTCGCTCTCCGGTGCTTCTCTGGGCCCGTCCGTGGCATCGGCGAGCCAGAGAATGAATCCGTCACTGGCGGAAGTTGAGCAGATGGTCACCAGTCATCACTATGGGCCTCGGACGTCCAAGCGTGACGTCATGACGTCACGTCCTGGTTGCCGGATGTAAACAATGCCCGGGAATCAGCTGGAAATACTGGGATCGTTCGTTTTTTTCTGATATCAGCCTTTCCAGCCTGGAGGAGAGGTGTGGGGTTTTATTGACCTCGCATTTCTCCATAAAGAGTACCTGTCACGCACTATTCCAATTACAAGGGATGTTTACATTCCTTGTAATAGGAATAAAAGTCACACCCGCATATGTAAACGGCGGTCAAATCACACATGTGAGGTATCGCCGCGTGCATTAGAGCAACCATTCTAAACCAGGACCTCCTCTGTAACTCTAAACAGGTAATCTATAGAATTTTTTAAAACGCCGCCTATGGAGATTTATAAGTACCATTTTAAGTTTACTCGGTGTAACATCATCTTTCACATTTAACAAAAAAATTGGGCTAACTTTACTGTTTTGTTTTTAATTCATGATATTGTTTTTTTTTCTAAAAAAAATTGCGTTTGAAACATTTCTGCACAAATACCATGTGACAAAAAAGTTGCAGCGACCACCATTTTATTCCCCAGGGTCTCTGCTAAAAAAAACAAAATATATATATAATGTTTGGGGGTTCTGAGTAATTTTCTAGCAACAAAATGATGATTTTTACATGTAGGAGAGGAGTGCTGGAATTCACCCAGTTGTCAAGTGGTTAAATCAGAGTCAATGGATTGGTATTTTGGACAGCTATTTTATCGAAGTGAAATTTCCAAAACATGGCCTGTTGGGGGTACTTGAGGACCAAGGTTGAGAACCACTTTTTACAGCACTTTGATGTTATTAACACACTATCACTAAGGCACTTAGGTTACCTCAAGATAGTGCTGCATATACTGTATGTTGACAGAGCCATATAAACCATAATATAATACTCAACTAACCAGAATAAAACTTTCACTTTTTCCAGTGCAGGGTAGAAAAGAATATCTTTGACTTTTTAGGATCAACATGGTCACAATTTGACTTTCTCAAAAAAGCCATCACAAATTGCATTTATAATTTCACTTTACTGGAGTCAGATCAGTAACGGTTCAGATGGTTCAAGACACAGAACATTTTTAAAGTACATGCCAAACCAATTTAATGAAGAAAGCTTCAAAAAAACTAAATATCAATCACTGCATTAAGGTATAATAATGTCCCTTAGCCTTTGCAATGATCTGTTAGTGTTTATACTGCCATTCGGTTCATAACTTACTGTCCTGCAGCTTTGAATGCTCCTCCCTGCACCTGACTGCTCCTCCCTGCATCCAAGCCCAATTGGTGGGCATGTCAAGTGTTAATCAATGGCAAAGCTCAGTTGCCACCACCCCCCTGTGTAGTGAGGATGTCTGTTGACGTCATTCATCAATGTCAGTTACACAGACCAAGAATCATTCCCCCCAGCCTGCATGTATGAAAGGAGTTCAGGTAGTGTGCTGCTGTGAGTGAGCTTGTGTTGTGAACTGTTTATCTGACAACACCCCACCACCCCCACCACCACCACCTTCATTCCTAGTGATGCAGGTTGCCTTTGGCAAACACATAGAGACAGACAGACACGCCATCAATTATGCCTCATTACATATTCATCTCCTTTATACTTTATGGTCGAAAAGCGGGGGAAGGGGGGGGTTAATCTCGGCTTATACAACAAAGGAGAATAAGGCAATAATAAAAAGGAAGTGATACCTTAGAGAACAAAATTCTTGCTTAACCCTTTCTTGCAATCAGAAAAACCTTCTGGTAAATTAGGCAACTCTTGAAATGTTGACTTTTAGAAAGGAAAGACTCTACTGCATCTTTCTCAACCTCAACTGTCTTTCTCACGGTTCCTCTTGAGCATGCTAGGGGTTCCTTGAGCAATGAGCAATTTCTGCCTATACCAATCATTCAGCTGTAAATCCCTCTACATATATTGCAATCTGTCCATTAGATCTACCAACAACTATGTAGTGTAAGGGCCTGCCCTTTTTAGATACAAATTGTATTTATATTAAATCTAAAGTGAATGGTACATCTAAAGTTGATTGTAGAAAGATTGTACGGTCAAATTGTAAAAAAAAAAACGTGTAAGACAAAGGCTTAATGAACTAGTATGCATCGCATACTAGCTCATTATGAAATACCATAGAAAGAAGCTGTTCCAGCAGCGCCTGCATACCGCTGAGACGGATGACATTTTCCCCGGAGTTTCTTCTGGGTTTGCAGGCTCCAGCACTGTGATTGGCACCCATGGCTGTTCCTTCAGAGCGCATGCGCCAGTGATGTCACTGGCTGCATGTAATGTAAATATCTCCTAAACGGTACACATTTAGGAGATATTTTCACTATCTATAGATAAGCCTTATTATAGGCTTACCTATAGGTAAATGTCAGCAGAGGAAGTTTACTTCCTTTTTAAGGGGGGCATTATTTCCTCTGACCACCAACATAAGGAACATTCTTCCCAATGACCACCAATATAAGGAACATTCTTACCACTGACCACCAATGTAAGGTCCATTCTTCTCACTGACCGCCAATGTAAGGAGAATTCTTCTTGCCACTGATCACCAACGTAAGGAGCATTCTTCCCACTGATCACCAATGTAAGGAAATTCTTCCCCACTGACCACCAATGTAAGGAACATTCTTCCCACTGTCCACCAATGTAAGGAACATTCTTCCCACTGACCACCAATATAAGGAGCATTTATCCCACTGACCACCAATGTAAGGGTCATTTTTCTCACAAGCCACCCGTGCAATTGGACCCTTCTCTATGGACCACCAATTTAACTGAGTGCTTCCCTCACTACCATGTATGGGGGCATTTTTGCACTGACAACCAATTTGAGAGTGCACTACAATTTTCACTGTACGCTTTTTTTATGTCATTATTATTAATAGTCATAAAAATGATTTTATCATATAGAGTTATTTGAACCAGGGAACTGATTGGACTGTTGTAGGTGTTGGCAGATTTTTTCAGACAAGAGGAGGTACTTTGTCATGCTGCCATTATCATTTGTAGTGCCTGCTATATTCTACCTTGGTATGTCCTCCAGGTGGTCTCTTATTAAGAGACAAAGCGTCTCCTCTTGATATCATTGAGATGACCATTGTTTATCCTGAATGGGTTGCCGCAGAAGATCTGTGGCATGGATACTCTGCATTCATAAGTGAGGCTTGGGGGAATATATACTACAATGCCCAATTAGATGGTAGTATGGGACATATGTACAGGGCAGGGGGATCTCAGAGGTTTATGGCTACTACACCACAATCTACCAGCATCAAGGTCTCAACAATGAGAAAGACTGGTTAAAATCTTTCCATACAGTACATGCTCTATTTTCCATCCTCTCAAAAACTTGGAAGCTTGTTGTCCCTAAATAAAACATTATTACATTCTGGGTACAATTACATGTTTCTTACCCATGTGTAAGCTCAGATCCAAAGTGTTGTCACGCTTACCCCTAATGCAGGTGGTCAGATATTATAGCTGGTAGACTTGTGCACAACGGAAAATTTCATATAGTTTAGTTTTAGAGTTGAGCGGACACCTGGATGTTCTGGTTCGGCGGAACTTCACGAAAAAGTTAGAGTTTGGCCCCGAACTTGACCCCGAACCCCATTGAAGTCAATGGTGACCCAAACTTTTGGGCACTAAAATGGCTCTAAAAAAGTCCTGGAAAGGGCTAGAGGGCTGCAAAAGGAAGCAAAATGGGGGTAAGAGCAGGGTAAGTGCCCTGCAAACAAATGTGGATAGGGAAATAACTAAAAATCACATAAAAAAAATAAAAATGGAGGAGGAGATGGATGTGGAATAGGAGGTTGAGGAGGCGGTGACCGTGACACTTGGTCTTTTTTGCTTGGTTTTTTTTTCTAATTGGGGTAGCCCCCAAAATATTGAGACATATTAAAAAAAAAAAAGATCACTATCTGTAGACAAACCCAGAGATGTTCTAGCATGGGCATTCGGGCCTACCATATAATGTTGAAGGTTCTGTCGGCTACTCGCACCTGAGGAAGGTGTTTCACTTGTACGTGTAGCTGGCACAGATCGACCACGTCCTCTCCTTGCAACAGGAGCTTCACCAACACCAGCAGCACCACGACCACGTCCCTTATTTGATGCTCTCCTCATTCTGGACGCAAATGTACTATTTAGCCTAAATTTATATTATTTTTTAAACCGGCAATGTAGACGCAATTTTTATTTTTGTGCAAGAAATGCACAGCAAGGTGCAAATGTACTATGTAGCACTATTTATTATTATTTTTTTTAAAACCAGCAATGTAGACGCACTTTTTAATTTTGTGCAAGAAATGCACAGCAAGGTGCAAATGTACTATGTAGCCGTATTTTTTAAATTATTTTTTTAAACCAGCAATGTAGACGCACTTTTTATTTTTGTGCAAGAAATGCACCGCTGGCCGCAAATGTAATATTTAGTATATATTTTTTTTTAAACTAGCAATGTAGATGCACCATTTATTTTTGTGCAAGAAATGCACCGCTGGCCGCAAATGTAGTATTTAGAATATATATATTTTTTAAACCAGCAATGTAGACGCACTTTTTATTTTTGTGCAAGAAATGCAACACTGGCCGCAAATGTAATATTTTGCACAAAAAAAAATGTTTTTTTAATTTGTCTAACTGCAATGTAAAAGCAGAATTTAAATATACCAAAATGTTGCCAACTGAACTAACAGAATACGATTAAAGTAGTGTCCCTGACACACAAGCAGTTGCAAGTGCACTTGCAAAAATG
>BLSH010314447.1:1196886-1207736 GCA_018402905.1 Glandirana rugosa | reverse complement strand
GTGGAACTCCACCTTGCACATGCTGGAGAGACTGTGTGAGCAGCAGCAGGCAATAGTGGAGTTTCAGCTGCAGCACGCACGGGTCAGTCGCTC
Source organism: Glandirana rugosa (assembly GCA_018402905.1). Lineage (NCBI taxonomy): Eukaryota > Metazoa > Chordata > Amphibia > Anura > Ranidae > Glandirana > Glandirana rugosa. The sequence continues at coordinate 1,207,643 of BLSH010314447.1, read as the reverse complement.
TGCGGAACAGCAACACTTCACCACCAACGAGTGGGCCTCCATGCGAGACCTGTGTAGCGTATTGCGGTGTTTTGAGTACTCCACCAACATGGCCAGTGCCGATGACGCTGTTCTCAGCGTTACTATCCCACTTCTATGTCTCCTTGAAAAAACACTTCGGGCGATGATGGAAGAGGATGTGGCACAGGAGGATGAGGAGGAGGAAGAGGGGTCATTTCCACGGTTATCAGGCCAGTCATTCGCAAGTGGCTCGGAGGGTGGATTCCTGCACCAGCATAGGCCAGGTCAAAAATATTCAAGCCAGGGCACAGTTCTGGAGGACGAGGAAGATGAGGAGGAGGAATCGCAGCAGGGTGGCACCCAACGCAGCTCGTGGGCATCACTGGAGCGTGGCTGGGAGGACACAGTTGATATACCTCCCCCAGAGGACAGCTTGTCTTTGCCTCTGGGCAGCCTGGCACACATGGCCGACTACATGCTGCAGTGCCTGCGCAACTACAGCCGAGTTGCCCACATTGTAACTTCTTCTGATTACTGGGTGGCCACCCTGCTGGATCCCCGTTACAAGGACAACGTGCTGTCCTTAATTCCCTCACTGGAGCGTCAGAGGAAGATGCGCGACTACAAGCGCACACTGGTAGAGCAGCATTTCAGCAACATGGTGCAAGCATATGTGTGCACACGCCTACACGTACTGACTGATGGGTCTGTCCCATTCAACTTCTGGGTCTCCAAAATGGCCACATGGCCTGAGCTTGCCCTTTATGCCTTGGAGGTGCTGGCCTGCCCTGCAGCCAGTGTATTGTCTGAACGTGGATTTAGCACGGCAGGGGGCGTTATCACAGACAAGCGCAGCCGCCTGTCCACAGCCAACGTGGACAAGCTAACCTTTATTAAAATGATCCAGGCATTGATCCCACAAGACTTGTCTGTACCTTGTGCAGAAAAAACATTTAGACCGGACTCACACAGCCATTCGTATACTTGTTTTTTTGAATAGGCCTCAATATTTTGGGGGCTGCCCCAATTATAAACAAACAAAAAAAAAAACAGTGTTGGCTACCTCCTCCACCTCCTCCTCGACCACCGCCACTTCTGAACCCGAACGTCCAGGTGTTCGCTCAACTCTAGTCATGAACATGGGTGAGTTTGTTGCAGACAGAGCGGATGTTCCAGAGGGCACAGGAGAAGGGGAGGCTAGTTTTAGTAAGAAGGGGAATGGAGATTAAATTGCATAGATTGTGACTACTGCTAGAGGGTGTGGGGTGATGGGTGTGTTGGGTAAAGTTAAATAAGGGAGGCCCAGGGTTTGGGGAAATATCTCCAGAGGCTAGGAGAAGCAAAAGAATAAGGGAGGTAATATGAAAATACGATTTATATAATGGCACATGCTTCAGCATCCTGGGGATTTTGTTAGCATATGGGCTTAGAATTAGAAAGAGGTGATGAGTGCATTAATAGGAAGAGATGGTAGTCAATGTTTTTCTTGCCTAGGTGCTTACCCAAGGACAGTGATGAAAAATATTTATCAAACTGGCTTAGTGCTGGGACAAGTGGGGGGCTGAAGGGACATATGTCTGAGCACCACCGCTCTGTGCAGTGGGGGAACGCTGGGGGCTTTGTATTGGGGGAGAGAAGCCAGAGCTGAGGGAAGAGCTTTGATGTACAGGGGAGGTGGGAGTTACAGCGGCACTGGTGTTTCTTCCAGTGATAGTCCTGATACAGTGACATTTTTTCCTTTCAGTGACACCACAGACTCGGGGGCATTTTTTCCTTTTAGTGACCCCACCGACTTGTGGACATTTTTTCATTTCATTGACACCCTGATGCGGGGCCCTTTTTTCTCCTCTCAGTGACACTACCTACCCAGGGACATGCGATTTTGCCCTCAAGGAGCTTACAATCTAAAGTCCCTATTTCACATGCATGCTATACATACTATGGCTAATTTAGACAGGAGACCATTAATCTACCAACATGTCTTTGGAGTGTGGGAAGAAACCCACATAAACACAGGGAGAGCATGCAAACTCCATGCAGATAGTGTTGCGATTGGTATGCAAACTTATTACCCTAGTGTTGCAAAGTAGAAGTGCTAACCATTAAGCCACTGGCAGTGATCCCCAGCCATCTCATGTAACATGCCCCAGTCCCTGACAGTCCCTTGTAGCATGTCTTCAGCCTTTAACCATACTTGTACCATGTGTATAGTCTTTGACCACCTCTTGTAACATGCCCATAGGCTCTTATCTGCTGTAGGAAGTACAGTCTTGGACAGTTTTCTATAGCATTACTTGGAGTGAAATGTATGTGTATGATGTCAGGAGCCTCTCATGGGGCGCCCTTTATCAAGAAATATGACCACCACTAGTCTAAACCGAAATAAAAATTGGAAATCAGATTGGTTCATCTGGGCTATGACTCTATACGCACCATTAGTCATATTAAATAAGCCCATATGTCCCTCATTGGGTGGGCCAAACCATTTCTTCCACCCCATATAGACACAAACAGCTCTAGGTGTCCAGCTGGGTTAAATGGCATGATCTCTCGTTGATGTAACACTCGTTTATCTAAACTAATTCCATTTTGCTCTGCAGTGGGTAAAGCATTTTAAGAGACCCCTGCACATATGGTTTTTGTTTTAGCTTTGCTTAACTTATTACAAAGTTCCCACAACATGGTTTCTCTCAATTCCCGAGCCAAGCCCCCAAAACAGGACTGATTTTATTTAATCTGTTACATTCTTGGCGTGGTGCGAGTCAAGTCAGCTCTACAAAGGGGCCTTGTGCTATCTCGCCCTAAACTAAGCCTGGTTTAATATTGCTGTATTGTGCTGTGTGCTGTATAGAGGGACATATGAATCAATATAAAAGTGTTTATTTGGCTTTGTGTACAAGCAGCTGCTTTTGTTTAGTAACCTGAGCAGATGCAAAAGAATTTCTGCCACCATGAAGCAAGACGTGATGAGGCCTTTATATGTTAAGCAGCAGCTGGACTTTTCAAATGCCTCCTTGTCCCTTAAGATAAATGATATCCTGTTTATAATCCCCCTCCTTTTCCATTTTACTGGATACTTTACCCAAGTAGAGGACAACTAATTTTTCTCTTGTGATGACAGGCCTTTAAAATAACGCCACAGTTAGAGACCCGGTCACTGGTGGGAAGGGGGGTACACTGATCTAGGTATGACTTGAAGGCACCTAGAGGTACATATACTTGCAGCCTCCTCCCAAAATGTCCTGCTGTGGTTGAGCGCTGGGCTACCCTGACAGGCAAATCTCTCTTCAGGGTAGTCTTAATATCAATGGGATCACCGTGTCCATAGTCAATAAACGGGGGGAATGGAACTGCCTGACTAACACTATAAAGTTGGGGTGTCAAACTCAGTTTCATTGTGGGCTGCATCAGCATTATGGCTGCCCTCAAAGGGCTGGTTGTATCTGTAAGACTATATAAATGTATCTACTCATTATCATTAAATAATTGCCTCTGCGTTATATTATTACTAGTTTTAGTAATAACTTAAGACCTAAACTATGAAGGGAAGGTTCATACTGGCACGGAGCCCACTCACACTCCTGTAGCAGTTGTTTCAAGTCTGAAAAGAAGGGCCACCCATTGCTGGTATCATCCACTAGAAACTTTATTGGAGACTGCTCAGATAGGACATGGTTCTGCCATGGTGTTCTTGTTGTGCAGTCTCCAATAAAGTTTATTGTGGTTGATACCAGTGGTGGGCGACCCTCCTTTTAAACTGGCATAGAATTGTATTATTCTGAAAATAATTATGAGCAGATGTCCAGAGCACCGCACCCCCCCCCCCAATATCAGGAATCACGAGTCCCCCACCCTCCTTTACATCACAGTGCACTCCCTTGCCTTATGCTGCTGCCTGAAAGAAGCTGGGGCTGGAGCTCTGAGAGACAGAAATTGCAGGGTCTGGAGGAGGACAATAGGAGTGCTGAAGGCAGCTGCCAGAGTCTGCTGATTGCTGAGATCAGGGGATGGCAGAGACAAGGAGGAGCTGGGGCTGCAAAGAGGAGCACAAGACCTATAGGAGGAGTTCTGTCATCCTCTCTGCTGCAGACTGCTGAGACAAGGTGGGGGGGGGGGGGGGCAGAGACAAGGGGGAACCACAGCTGCAGAAGAGGTACAAGGGCCACATGAAAGGGCCTGGCTGGCAAGATTCAGCCCACAGGCCTTGTGTTTGACACATGTGCTATAGAGGAACTTTGTCTGAGATTATGTTGGTGTACCCAAGAATTTACTGATACTCCTACTCTACATCCAGGAGCTTAAACTGACAGGTTGCCAGGCTGGCTAAAAGTTTCTTTCCTTGGGAAGACTATGAGTATATCTTTTTGTCCAACCACCGACATCTACTGTGACCTCAGGGATTTCCGGTGCATAGCCATGCTGCCCTAAGCAGGAGTGACTATTTAAATTTATTACCAATATTCAGTCTCAAATTAGGGAATAATTGAAGAGCAAAAGGCACCACATCCCAAAAATTCAATGAGTAAATTTTCTAAAGTTATTGCGGGACTTTTAATGTGCATATAAACAACACATAAAGTAAAACGTTTCTAAATTTTATATTACAACATTAAAATTTCTACATAAAATCAATGGGTGTAGACATTAAATCTGCTACAGATATATTTCATGTAATAAAATTGATGCCTTCACTCAACATGTTTCGCTGGATTTAACACACGGCTTCTTCAGGAATATGCACATCAATCTGACAAATAGTTGCAGCAATTAACACCCATGCAATATTGGTCTAGACAGCATTATAGGTAGCCACAGAGGGGGTAAGCGGTCCAAGGATGGATTTAATTGTCCAAAGATCACTTTAGAGGAAGGCTAGGACTTGGTCTGATGTCTAATAAAGAGAGTTATATTCCACCAATGTATAGGTTTACTGTATCTCTGTGTGTTTGTATCTCTGCCTCCTCATGGCTCCATATAATGGAGCCATGAGGAGGCAGAGATACAAACACATGGAGATACAATAAACCTATATGTTGGTTTGATGTCTAATAAAAGAGTTATATCCCACCAAGTCCTAGCCTCCCTCCAAAGTGATCTTTGGGCAATTAAATCCATCCTTGGACCACTAACCCCCTCTGTGGTTACCTATAATGCTGTCCAGACCAGAATTGCATGGGTGGTAATTGCTGCTACTATTTGTCAGATTGATGCGCATACTCCTGAAGAAGCTCTATAAATCTGGCAAAACATATTGAGTGAAGGCATCCATTTTCTTACATAAAATATATCTGTAGCAGATTTAATGTCTACACCCATTGATTTTATGTAGAAATTTTAATGTTGTAAAATAAAATGTATAACTTTTTACTTTGTGTTGTTTATATGCACCTTAAAAGTTTCACAATAACTTTAGAAAATGTACTTATTTAAATTTAGTGTTGGTTGGTTCAGCCTAAGTTGAGATTGATAGTTCTACATTATTTTGGTATCCTCTAAGCCCATTTTTTTCCTTTGCCTTTGCCTGCTGCTAGAAACTGTTCTAGCATTAGAGAAAAAGGATCCAATATTGCAGGGTTATCAATATTTTAGTTTCTCCTGTCCAGCAACTAGGATGTTTATTGCTAGTGCTGAAGGCTGGGAGAGGGCATAAATATTTGAGCAAGACTTTGTGAAGCTCCTTTTTGGGGAGAGTGTGTATGCTGGATGTCTCATTCACGTAGGCATTCTGCATAGGGAGGGCATCCATGTTGAAGATTAGACCAGGACTGGGGCCTAGGCTAACATGCCTTGCTGGACGTGGTCTTCCCAGGGGGAATGAAACTGTGTCTGAATAAGAAACACCAGGAAGAATTTTGGCTGGGATAGTTGCGACATTGTCTGAACTATTGTCTTACCTGACAATTTACTTGATAATTAATTTACTCTACAGCCAGGAGCTTAAACTCACAGAATACGGAGTCGGTTAAAAGGTATTTTACCTGTGAAGAATTGAGAATATATCTTTTTGTCCAACGACCCGAGTCTGCCCCTAAGCCCATTGGTATAATTTGTCTTTGCCTGCCGCTGGAGAGTGTTCTAGCATTATAGCTAAGGGATTTTTGCCAGTGCTATAGGCTGAGGGAGGGGCATAAATATTTGGTGAGACCTTGTGAAGCTCTTCTCCCCCTGGGCTCCTGCCTGAGGGAAGATGAAAGTTGAATAACTCACCCTCCTAGGCATTCTGCTTAAGGAGGGCAGCCATGTACTCAGATGACTAGGCCAGAGTCTGGGGCTTAAGTTCACATGCCCTGCTGGATGTGCTTTCTCCATATGGAATGGGTCTTTGCCTGAAATCGGAACACTGTGAAAGAACCTTGAGTTAGCTGAGACCTTGTCTAAAGTATGGTATCTTACCCTAGAGTTTAGGAATATTTCACCTACTCCACAGCCAGCAGCGTAAACTCACAGGAGTCAGCTAAAAGGTTCTTTACCGATGCAGATTGAGGATATGTCCTTTTATCCAACCATTGGAATCTGCTGTGACCTCAGTGATGTCCTGTGTCCTAACCCTCTCTTTCTGAAATGTTCTTAAATAAATTCTCTGTGAGCAAAAGGTCAACGGTGTGGAAGTCTATCTATTGGTCACCACTGGTGGATTGGTAAATGCTAGGGGGCAACCGTGCATCTGTTTCACCCTAGACTTTGTGTGTACTACAAATGAAATGAGGAGCAGACAAGGCTTGCAGAGTGGGACAGATTGGGCAAGCTGTGGAACTAGAGAGCCAAAGCTTAGCCTCCTGAAGGGCTAAGTTTACCTCTAAGTGCATGAAGTTCATACCTGCAGCAGAATGCCCCTTCCCCACCAGTTATAGAGGTTGTTTAAAATGACACTCCAATATCTACTGAAAATGTAATCATAAGAGCACAGCTCACCTGATAAGTAATTTTATTTTCCGTTCAGGTGCTGCTGCTGTGCAACCTTCCTCAACCAGGGTTCCTCTAGGGGTTGCTAGGAGTTCGTTGAGTAATTTCTGCCACTCAGATAAAAAAAGATAATGATCTTTTCAGTCAAAAACAAGTGGTATTTTTCCCACCGACCACAAATGTAAGGAGCATTCTTCCCACAGATCACCAATGTAAAGCGCATGCTTCCCCCTGAACACCAATGTAAGTAACAGTCTTCCCATTGACCACCAATGTAAGGAGTATTCTTCCCATTGACCATCAATGTAAGGATCACTCTTCCCACTGACCACCAATGTAAGATGTATTCTTCCCACTGACCACCAATATAGGAAGCTGTAGATGTAACTATTGGCGATAGTTTTCTGAGACCAGAAGGGTTATTTTAAGGGTTCGTCTAGTTTACCCAACTACCTATTGTGTGGCGCAGAGCCTAATGCAATGATTCCACTGGCTGTCCATGTATATATGAGCAACAGCTGTCTATCGCAAAACCAGATGTAAAGTCTCGTCTCTGCTTCTCATCCGTCACTCGGTCTGGTAAGCATTTGTCTTTGCTATGGCTTTATAATGTTATAGCACACAGTATGGAAGGGGTGAAACTTAACTTGTATAAGCATTTTTTCAAGTGTTCAAAAGCCTTTGCAAGTGTAAGCATTCTTTCAGCCTTTGGTGATTCTTACTCCTTCATCTCAAGCTGTGTTCCCTCTGTTTTTGATCCCCTTTATTTGCTTTTATTCTAACACCTCCTCCCTTCCTTCCCAGCATTCTCTTAAAATAATATTACACGTATATGAAAAGTGCACTTGCAATAACTTTTTTGGTTGTCCATACAACCTATACTTGGTTAATTTTCACAGTTTCATTACAAGTAAGAAAGTTGAAGATGGGTTGGTTGCAACTGACACGTTAACATTAGCAAGCATTTGAGACATGGCTCACAGTATAAAGTTGTCAAAGTGCACCTGTCATCTATACTCAGTATGAGCAGCCATTTGTGAAATGAACCAATATTTAGCAGAATTTTGAATGTCAATGTGTAATAGGTGCTGACATGGTCTCACTCTTAACTTTTCCCCTGTGTTATTCACTATTCATGTACTCCCGTTCTGCATCTAAAGTGTGGTGGTCTACTTTAAAGTATATATAAAGCCTATATATAAAGCCTAGCAATACTCTGGGCTCCATTTCCAAAGCCAAGAAAAGTTTACTAAAATTTGTACTTTTAGTGGCTAAATTTGTAATTCTGAGAAATTGGACCTCCTCTGGCACTCAAACAATAAGAGAGTGAATCGCTGAAATCAATTGCAGGGTTTGAAAATTGATAGCCCAACTACATGACTGATTTGACCAAGTATATAACTACATGCAGTACCTGGATTGATTTTTTGGGCTCAACCCAACTTTCTTGGGCTCAACTCATCTCAACTCAACTCAACCCAGCTAAAGATTTAATATCGCAAAACTTGACAATATCCAGGATGTTCTAAAGACGTCTTCTCTCCTCATCTTAGGACCAAGCTGTTCCCCACCTCCTCCCTCACCCCCAATATCTCCCCCTTATTAATCACTTTAAACATGTCAATCCCATTCCACTAACAGGCCTCTTGCTCTTCACATTTGTTTAAGTCCCCGCTCCCAGAGGGACCAAACAGCATACATTTAGCAGCACATGTGTTTTACCATCCCCAACACATTTCCCAGTTCCAGTTTCCAGGGCAGGCCATTGGTAATAAGAAGAGGAGAGTCCAATGCATTTTCAAAACTTTACTTGCACAAATTCAAGGCAGGTCACTTCAATGCATTCAACCTAAGGGCATACAGCTGCTTACCATTATGTTATTGGTTGTCTGCACTTTCCCAGATCAGGCCATCTACGTCCTGTTCTCCCAACTCCAACCTTTCCTGGGCACCAGGGAGTTTCCAGGTATTCCCCAGTTGGGGAATACCAATCACTGGAAAAATTACATCTTTGCAGGATAGGCTCCCCCAAATCCAGTGGGGGCCAGCTCTGCAGTCCCACTTATGCTCTGTCAACTCCCTTCCCAAACTCCTCCCACTCTCTCACATAATGCACTATATCTATTGGTAGGGCGCCACTTAGTGGCCAAACAGGAAACTGTCCCAATACCCACTTAAGCATTTTACCTTCCTCCTACTCCCGATTTCTATTTTTCTTCTACTGCCTTCTCTTTCTCTTTACCATTTACCTTTTGGTATATATAAAAGCTAAGGAAGATATACTGTAGATACGTCTGTTCATTTTTCTATTTTTTTTTTTATATTATACTGTGTAACTCCGGAGGCATACTGAGCTGCTTTGATATGTCTCTCTTCCCCCTGACTCTCATTCCCCTCATCTGATCTGTAATGATTATGTACCTAAAAAGTTTTACTACGATAAAATTGTATTCTTGAAAAAGTTGAAAGAATAAATTCCCTGTTTAGGTTTTTATTGTTGGTGAGATTCACCTTCTCTATTTGTAAGTATTGTCACCATGACAGAAAGTGAAAAATTTTATGGATGCTACTGAAATTGGGGTTGAGAGGACATGTCTCAATGGAGATATCTGTTCTGGTGACGACTGCTAGGGATTTCCCTCACTTTTGGAAACGTTTTCTTATACCTCCAAATGTGTCTCTTTGACTTGAAAATGTTAAAATGTTGCAGTCCAACTCCAGCCACAGCCCTTTGATAGAATGGGTAAAAGTTGTATTTATTTTAATGCTGAAGTTTAATCGGCTTATATTTTCCCTGGTTCCTGCTTTGTTTAACCTGTAGCCATGTGTAAAAACTAACCACCAATGTGTACAAAAAAGCACATGTGAAAACCACTCACAAAAAGTGCACTTAAGATTGTGTCTCTGGTTCACCTCCCGAAGAAAAAATAAGACTCTACCCTGACTCCTGGGGAACAAGGCTCCTGATGGGCAAGGCTCAACAGGGTCCAACTAGCCATAAGGCCTGGCAGACCCCCTCTCCTCGTAGTCAGCTGAAGCCGACCACTGAGTATTAGGTGAGGGGCTCTCCTGAAGAGTGACTCCCCAGTTCAGGGCAGGAAGGAACCCAATGGCCACACCCTCTTTCTAGGGTGTATGCAGGAGGACCCACACCCTCCACCCTAGTGAGAAAAAAGAGCCCACATGTAGCGCCGAGCCTCCATGATTGAGAGTACGGAAATCCAATGAATAAAAGATACTGACCAGGGACAGTCAGGCTTGGGGATTAAAGTGCTAGATCAGGGGTTGGACAACTGCGGCCCGCGGGCCACTAAATCTGCAGCCCGTCAGTGCACCCGGCCCGCGGACAAGTGGCTTGGCAAAGTGCCTGTATTATAAAATCCAATTGCAGCTATTTGCTCTGGTGACTCAGGTGGTGGCCGCGTCTCTGATCCTCCCCTCCTCCCGACTGACTGACGACATTCTCGGGCCCGCCCCCTGCAATTGTCAGATGAGGAGAAGAGAGAGGCAGCGAGGAATGATGCCAGTCAGTCGGGAGGAGGGGGAGAGTCTTAATAGCATATAGCTGCAATTGTATTTTATAATACAGACACTTTTGTGGAAAGGGGGGGTACGGAGGTGGCTATGGATAAGGGGTTACAGAGGTGGCTGTGGATGGCCACCTCTGTACCCCACTTATCCACAGCCACCTCTGTACCCCCTCATCCACTGCTACCTCTGTACCCCCTCCTTGTCCACAGTCACTTCTGTACCCCCCATCCACACCCACCTCTGTACCTCCCTGTCCACAGCCACCTCTGTGCCCCCCCTGTGTCTCCACCGACACCTGTCCCTCCATGTCTCCACCCACACCT